>JASANB010000832.1:0-258875 GCA_030248155.1 Sabatieria punctata | reverse complement strand
TTGTGTAGGGCTAGATGTAGGCTTCGCCCTGCTGTCTCATTGGCACAATTATTGTTATGGAGGGGTGTTACCCTTACTTGGGGTACTTTCCATTGTTGTAGCGTTCCCCCAGGAATGATTGATTCTTGTGTAGGGCTAGATGTAGGCTTGGCTCTGTCTCGTTGGCACACTATTGTGTATGGAGGGGGTGTTACCCTTGACTTGGGGTACTTTCCATTGTTCTAGCGTTCCCCAGGAATGATTGATTCTTGTGTAGGGCTAGATGTAGGCTTCGCCCTGCTGTCTCATTGGCACAATTATTGTGTATGGAGGGGTGTTACCCTTACTTGGGGTACTTTCCATTGTTGTAGCGTTCCCCCAGGAATGATTGATTCTTGTGTAGGGCTAGATGTAGGCTTCGCTCTGCTGTCTCGTTGGCACAATTATTGTGTATGGAGGGGGTGTTACCCTTACTTAGGGTACTTTCCATTGTTGTAGCATTCCCCCAGGAATGATTGATTCTTGTGTAGGGCTAGATGTAGGCTTCGCCCTGCTGTCTCGTTGGCACAATTATTGTGTATGGAGGGGGTGTTACCCTTACTTGGGGTACTTTCCATTGTTGTAGCGTTCCCCCAGGAATGATTGATTCTTGTGTAGGGCTAGATGTAGGGTTCGCCCTGCTGTCTCGTTGGCACAATTATTGTGTATGGAGGGGGTGTTACCCTTACTTGGGGTACTTTCCATTGTTGTAGCGTTCCCCCAGGAATGATTGATTCTTGTGTAGGGCTAGATGTAGGGTTCGTTCTGCTGTCTCGTTGCGACAATAGTTGAATATGGAGGGGTGTTACCCTTACTTAGGGTACTTTCCATTTTTGTAGCGTTCCCCCAGGAGTGATTGATTCTTGTGTAGGGCTAGATGTAGGGTTGGGCCTGCTGTCTTGTTGGCACAATGATTGAGTATGGAAGGGGTGTTACCCTTACTTAGGGTACTTTCCATTGTTGTAGTGTTCCCCCAGGAATGATTGATTGTTGGGTGAGGCTAGATGTAGGGTTCACCCTGCTGTGTCATTGGCACAATAATTGAGTATGGAGAGGGTGTTACCCTTAGTTAGGGTACTTTCCATTGTTGTAGTGTTCCCTCTGGAATGATTGATTGTTGTATAGGGCTAGGTGTATGGTTCACCCTGCTGTCTGTTTGGCACAATGATTCAGTATGGAGGGGGTGTTACTGTTAGTTAGGGGACTTTCCATTGTTGTACTGTTCCCCCAGGAATGATTGATTCTTGCATGGGGCTAGATGTAGGGTTCGGCCTGCTGTCTCATTGGCACAATAATGAGCCCCTCGCATGACAGGACCGAATGTTATGACTTTTTGTGCTGGGACACCAACCGGGAAGACTTGTCATCAGTAAGAAGTGCGCCAAATTCAAATCACTCAGGTACTGGCACCTTCTACTGAATCTAAATTGTCTTCAGCCTCCACGCCACCTCTGCCATTGGCTGCCTTCCAGATCATATTAGAACCACTTCGATCATCTAGCCCGCCACTCATGATTCGGATGTCATCGATCTTCACCGAAGTACTGTCCTGAGAATCGGCCGATTCGGAGTGGAAGAACGTGAAACTGCCTATTTTCCTTCAGCTTTCCACGATTCCCACTCTTCTATCTTCTGTAGTTCTTTGACATGCTCTCTCCTTCCAGGCACACCACTTCGATCCACTTCAAATCGCCCTGCTGCATACATGGGCCGGAAAAATCCGGAGGGGGGTAGGAGGGGGGAGAGGACCTCAGGGGGGGTGTCCCCCCAAAAAAGGCCAAAAAACGCTATTTTGCCTTAAATAAGCGAAAATTTCTCCCTCCAGGAGGGGGGGGGTGGGGGGTTAGCCGGCGAGGGGGGTATGGAGTATGTTTGGACGGCCGAGGGGGGTATGGCCGGCCGAGGGGGAGGGGTATACCCCCCTTACCCCCCTGGCCCATGTATGCCCTGCCGAAGTACTATCCCAAGAATCGGCCGATTTGGAGTGGTAGAAGCTGAAGCTGCTGATTTTCCTTCAGCTTTCTATTGTTTTAAGTCTTGTAGCTTCCATACTGCTTTGATACCTTCTGGGCCTCCAGCCACACCTCTTCTGATCCACTTTGAATCGTCCTGCCGAAGTACTGCCCCACAATTGGCCGATTTTCGAGTGGAAAAAGGTGAAGCTGCCGATTTTGCTTCCGCTTTGCGTTATTTTAACTCTAGTAGATTCCATACTGCTTAAAATCGAAAATTTGCGTCACATATGCTTACTACAGCATCCAATCCGATCGGGGCCATCATATTCAGACTTAGCTAAGCGAGAGCGTTTGATTGAGTACCTACATGCCCATGTTACGACGCAGCGTTAGAAAGTTAGAAAATTTGCATAAAAAATTTGCATATTCAAAATGTCAATATGCAAATTTTCGAACTTTTTAACGCTGCATCGTAACATAGGCATGTAGGTGCTCAATCAAAAGCTCTCGCTTAGCTAAATCTGAATATGATGGTGCCGATTGGATAGGATACTGTAGTAAACACATTTGATGCAAATTTTCTAACTTTACAACATGACACTGCTTCCTAAGATACACAGTGTAGAATTTGCAGATTACAGTGTCAAACAGACTTGTCTAATGAGAGCTTTAAGTTAAGTGCAATAACTCATAGGTTAGGAAGCAGTGTTGCAAAGTTAGAAAATTTGCGTCAAATATGCTTACTACAGCATCCGATCGATCGGGGCCATAATATTCAGACTTAGCTAAGCGAGAGCTTTTGATTGAGTACCTACATGCCTATGTTATGACGCAGCGTTAGAAAGTTAGAAAATTTGCATAAAAAATTTGCATATTCAAAATGTCAATATGCAAATTTTCTAACTTTTTAACGCTGTGTCGTAACATAGGCATGTAGGTACTCAATCAAAAGCTCTGGCTGAGCTAAGTCTGAATATGATGGTCCCGATTGGATCTGATGCTGTAGTAAGCATATTTGATGCAAATTTTGTAACTTTGTGACACTGCTTGCTAACATAGGCGTTATTACGATTTGAAGTAGATCGAAGTGGTGTGGCTGTAAGGAGAGAGCATGTTGAAGAAGTACAGAAGCTAGAAGAGTGGGAATCGTGGAAAGTTGAAGGAAAATCGGCAGCTTCACCTTCTTCCACTCCAAATCGGCCGATTCTTGGGATAGTACTTCGGCGAAGATGGATGACATGCGAATCGTGAGTGGCGGCTAGATGATCGAAGTGGTTCTAATACGATCTGGAGGGCACCGAATGGCAGGGGTGGCCTGGAGGCTGAAGACGATTTAGATTCAGTAGAAGGTGCCAGTACTTGAGTGATTTGAATTTGGCGCACTTCTTACCAATGACAAGTCTTCCTGGTTAGGGTCCCAGCACGAAAACTCACAACATTCGGTCCTGTCATGCGAGGGGCTCATTGAATATGGAGGGGGTGTTACCCTTACTTCGGGTACTTTCCATTGTTGTACTGTTCCCCCAGGAATTATTGATTCTTGCGTGGGGGTAGATGTAGGGTTCGCCCTGCTGTTTTGTTGGCACAATGATTGATTATGGAGGGGGTGTTACCCTTACTAGGGTACTTTCCATTGTTGTAGTGTTCCCCATGGAATGATTGATTGTTGTGTAGGGCTAGATGTAGGGTTCACCCTGCTGTTTTGTTGGCACAATGATTGATTATGGAGGGGGTGTTACCCTTACTAGGGTACTTTCCATTGTTGTAGTGTTCCCCATGGAATGATTGATTGTTGTGTAGGGCTAGATGTAGGGTTGGCCCTGCTGTGGCGTTGGTAGAATGATTGAGTATGGTTAGGGGGGTTAACTTTACTTGGGTTAGTTTCCACTCTTGAGCTGTCATTTAGCTCAGTTCAAGTATGATGGTGCTGAGTGGATTGCAAGTGTAGTGTGCAAATTTTGCAAGTTTTTGCAAGTGTAATGTGCAAATTTTGTAACTTTTTAAACCTGCTTTGTAACATAGACGTTATTGTAGTTAAATTGGAGATTTTGATTAGCTGAGTGGGAATATGATAGTGGCACTGGTAATCCATATGCAGTGTCATTCTAGGAGGCAATTTTTTGGCACCACCACTGAACACGCAGATGGAGCGTACGATTTCATCATGTATCAGCCACTTTATTCCCTTTATGGTACTGGCACGATATAAGGTGCCGGTACCTATAGTAAGCCCCCCCCCCCCCCGACGTTTGAGGACTGTCGTAGTACTATAATATATGGTGGTGGGATTCGTCCACTGTGACGGTATGGTACCACTTCATTCAAATTTCGTACCATATATGGTAGTCATACCATAGGATGCATGTAGGATATATGGTACCGGTACCGGTACCCGTGGTCATGGGTAGGGGTCCCATATATGGTGCTAGTACCATAAACAGCATAAGCTGCCTCATGGTGTAAGGCCTCTGTGGTGAACGTGGAGGCCGTTGGGCTCTGTAAGCGGCCAGTGCTGATCGGAGCTTCAAGAAGCTAATAAAAGTTTCGGAAATCTCGGCAAAGTTCCACTTTGCCTCGCAAAGTGGCAGGGTGCTTAGTTTTTGGATTATGTACAGTCGAGCATAAAAGGATCGGAAACCTATTTAGGCCTAATGGTGCTTACAGTATGGCCAAGAAATAATCCTATAGTATGAGGGATTCTTCAAAAGCTTACCTTAAATAATCTAACAAAACATTTAAGAGTAAAAAAATTTACGATTGCACTGTCTAATTTTTGAGTAAGAGTAAAGAAGGTGGCCTAAAAACTAAATCCGGCGTTCGGGTCCACCTTTCTGATTCTGTGGTAACAATTTAAAATTGGTGTTGAAATATAGCCGTTTTGTGAATTAACTTGAACGCCGGATTTAGTTTTTAGGCCACCTTCTTTACTCTTACTCAAAAATTAGACAGTGCAATCGTAAATTTTTTTACTCTTAAATGTTTTGTTAGATTATTTAAGGTAAGCTTTTGAAGAATCCCTCATACTATAGGATTATTTCTTGGCCATACTGTAAGCACCATTAGGCCTAAATAGGTTTCCGATCCTTTTATGCTCGACTGTACATAATCCAAAAACTAAGCACCCTGCCACTTTGCGAGGCAAAGTGGAACTTTGCCGAGATTATTTAATGTAAGCTTTTGAAGAATCCCTCATACTATAGGATTATTTCTTGGCCATACTGTAAGCACCATTAGGCCTAAATAGGTTTCCGATCCTTTTATGCTCGACTGTACGTAATCCAAAAACTAAGCACCCTGCCACTTTGCGAGGCAAAGTGGAACTTTGCCGAGATTATTGTACTGGCTGACAGATGAAATTGTACTTGTGTACGTATATACGACTTCATACTCGCAACGCAATGTGTTTCAGATTCCGACGTGGGTGAGTGACTTTTTCTTTGGCAAAATTGCAAGACTGCTAAAGATGAATCAGCCAGTGCGAAGTACGGCGGGCGATGTTACAATTGAGAAAGCTCGAAATGAACTGATGACCCAACTGACGGAAAGGTCTCCTAAGCAGCACTTGCAGAGCAGCAACCTAGAAATGCTACAGATTACTCAGTTGGCTCTGTGCGAGCGAATGATTGAGAAGGAAAACGGACAGACAGCAAATCAGTGGAAGCAGCTGGCTATGATCGTTGACCGATTGTTATTCTGGATTTTTCTAGCACTTAATTTTCTCATTACGGCCTGTTTTCTGATTGTCTTGCCGGTTGCAAGAAGCTTGATGTTTACTATTCCTGAGCATCTAAAAGAAAATAATGATTCCTGAGTAATGTTGTGTCAGTTTATAATCTGTCCTTTAAGCTGCAAACGAGTTAGTACAAGTATCATCTTTGTTCAGTTGTTTTCCTGTGCTTGGGGCGGTTGCCCTTTATCAGTTTTCTCTACTCTCGCTTCTGTAGTGGAATTCTGCACTGTTTCCGTATATCTGGCCGAACAACAGAAGCTCCAAAACGCTTGCAAATGAGTTTTTAGCGCGTTTTATTTATAGTAAAGCTAAAAATCGGTAGTTTAAGCTGCCAAATACCGTTTTAAAGTCAAACGCAAGCAAAACTGACCGAAATGACTTTTAGAAACACGGATTTCTCTTAAATGTCAGCAGCGTAAACGCCAAATTCGGCTACCAAAGGCTTTTTAGCTAAAAAAAATAGATATTTCTGGGCCAGTTTGTCAGTACTGGAGGTGTCATTAGTAATTTAATTTTTGGTTTGGGTGTCAGTAAACTATCTGGGGGTAGGGGTGAGGGGGTTTTGGGATTTCCGGCCGAGGTGTAGTGTTTCCGAGTAAATTTATTTTTAAATTAAATAACTTTTAAATTGCTTGCTCAGCCTTCAGAGGAAAATAACTTGCTATTAATTTGCTTGGTACCCAAATTCTGAAATTTAATTTGATACAAATTTGTTATTTGATATGAATTAAATATAAATTTGCTAAAATCAATACTCAATTCCTGAGGAAACAGCTCAAAACCTAGGTCGTGTCTGTCCAAAATGAGTTGACCTTGCTTCAGATGGCGACAAATGGTCTACAAATTAGCATTTAATCAGTTAATATCTTTGCTTTAAGCATGAAGGAGGTCATCTTTGGACTGAACTTGTTGTTTTGTAGCCAGGCTTTGGTTAGTGAAACTGTCAAATCAAGCAAATTTATATCAAATTCATATCAAATTTATATCAAATTTCTAGGCCAATTTTACTAAATTAAATATAATTTAAATTTGTAAGACAGTCATCGCGAGAAATTTAATTTGTTATTAAATTGCTATTTACTTGGTGATTTTGGCCAAAACAATTTAATTTTATTATTTAATTTTAATTTGATCGGAAACACTACCGAGGTGTAACCCCCAAAACCCCTACATGTACAGCATACATGTAACAGGTCATCCGCCGACGGGGGAGGGGGGTTGGGGGGGTCTGGCGCCGGCCGGGGGGGGGGGTCTGAGCCAAAATTTTGGTGGAGGGGGTGGGCACTAAAAAACGCTCAAAAATCGAGAAAAATCGCAATTTTTGGCCTAAAAATCGCCAAAAATCGCTAATTTGGGCTGAAATACAGGTAAAAAGTGCTGTTTTGCAGGCGATTTTGGCAATTTTTGTGTGTGAAAGTGTAAAAAATTGCAAAAATTTGCTCCAAAATTTACTTGCCAGAAAATCGGAGGGGGGTCGGTAAAATCGTCTCGGGGGGGGTCAGCATCCGGGGGGGTCTGGCCTAAGTCGGGTGGGGGGGCGACCCCCCAGACCCCCCTGTTACATGTATGATGTACAGTATGGTTGCTGACCTTTCTTTGCATGTGATGTCTTGTCTACCTAGTACATACACGGTAAATGCGTAGGTTTATCTTAGCCATACATGTACGTACATGTAGTTAGGGGGTTTGGAGGGTTTAGCCCCGCAGGCTCGATTTTCAGGAACCCCCAGCCGGATTCTGGGGGTTTCTGGAACACTGAAGAAACCCTATTTTGGGTTGAAAAGCACAAAAATTCAGGGCGCCCAAATACAAACTGCCGACCAATATAGGGTTTCCAGACTGATTTCGCACATGAATCATCACGAATTATGGACGAAACAAATGTTCTGCGACTTAAGAGGTACAGTAGTCGCGAAGGAGTAATGGAAATTGCGAACGATTGCGTTTACTGTTGTCGAGCGTTACGACGAACTGTAAATTAGTGTCAGAGACAAGTAAGAAAGGAGAACAAGAGTTAATCGGTGACGGTCAGAATCACTTGAGCTTTCTTGGGTTTGGCGTCGGGTTTGCGAAAAGCATCAGGTATTTGCGCCAGCGTGTCATTCGGTTCCGCTTTCATGTACTCAATGACCATTAGGTCGGGTTTCTTGGGCGCCGGCAGTCGTTGTATGTCAATGTCAACGGTCTGACCGGCCTCGACCACGTGGTAGACGGGGGCCAGGCGGAAGACGTTGTTATCCGAGCACTTCAGCTTCATGGCCATGCGGTAGCCGGTGTTATTGGTCAGGCGATGTCTGCAGATTTGGCCGGACGCCTTTAGCACCGGAACGCCGGGACTCAGCTTTAGCTCTCCGTAGACGGCCGACTTGCTCTGGTGTACCGTCGGGCTCACCGCTCCCGTCTTGCTCTTCATGCTCTGCGTTGCCGTCGGCTGCTCGGTCGAGTCGGTCTGCACGCTGGCCAGACTGAGCGCAGTGTGCTGCGTTAATTGGGTCATCTCTTGAGTTATTTCCGTCTCCTCTTGCGTGTCCTCCACCCGGTCTGGTGTCTCCGGCGCCGGCGGCTCCACTGCCTTCGGTTTCGGCTTGCTCTTACAACAACCAAATGCCACCACCGTCAACACTAACACTACTGCTACTTGCCACGCAATAACGGTTAGAATCAAACACATCACCACTCCGTCCTCTACAAAACGCAAACGATATGCAAATCCTGCTCTCCACCGCTTTTTGTATCTTCTGCTCGGTTTGTAGCGTGTGTGCTACAGTATCCAGTTGGGCAAGATAGAGTCGCAAAATGCAGATACGTAGGTTGCTGTATGTACCTCGTGAAGTGAGATCGTACCAAGTTCTGATTTGAGCTAGGTAGGGCATGCATACATAGCAGACTAGCGGCTTTCTATAGATTGTACTGTGTGTATGACGTTTAAATCTACGTACCTACACTGTAAGTTTAAGCGCATATGTTTTGAAACAATCAGGCCCTCCATGACAGGACCGCAGGCTGTTAGTTTTCGTGCCGGGACCATAGCCGCGAGACTTGTCATCGGTAAGAAAGTACTGACACCTTCTCGCTGGCCTCAAGCCTTCAAGTGACCTCAGCCATTCACTGCCTTCCTTATCATGCTAGAACCACTTCGACCATCCAGCCCGCCACTAATGATTTGTCACGGGTGGCTGTCCTGGTCGCCACAACAACAGGGCATTCGTGGTTCGTTCGGTTGCTGCGTACGACGAGTGGAAGGGGTAGAGAACCAGTCTGCTGGCTCGAAACAAAGTTTGTGATAGTAACGATAAAACAGCTCCAAGCCCCCCATAATAACAAATTTCCAAATCGGCTATAAAAGATGGCCACATATCTGCACGGCTGAACTAAGGAAGTCTGCGTATGAAAGACTGAAGTTGTTGACAAAACTACGCAAGAAAAATTTCTGAACACGTTCTAACTTACACTGTACTGTACATACAGCCCTATTTTGGGTACCAACTTTCTACAGCGTACGTAGGCAAAAGACAACTATGGTAAACCCGCTCTAGTACATACTAGGCCGGGCCCGCTCCTCTTCTGTCTGAAGAGAGCTTCGATTGCTTGCTTGGCACGTTGAGCAACGAATCTACGCTAGCATGAGGAACAAAAGTTAGCCGACGATCGATCCCAGGTACTTGGCTTCCTCTCCCAATGCCACCTGTTCACCGTTGATTAACAAGGGAAAGTTAATGATCTGGGCCGTCGGGTGGAATGATAAGGCCATGGCACTGCACTTCTGAGCCCTTGGATGCACTAAACAATTCTGCTAACATCCCCATTCAGCTCTCTTTCGAAATCCAATGACTGTACCGGCTTCACAAGAGCTATTAGATCGTCTGCAGCCGAGAGCTGTTTTCACATAAGGACAGAGAACTCAGTTTATCAATGCAGACAGCAAAAAGTAGAGGACTAATCGACGCTCCCTGAGGCACCCCCGAGGATGCACTGCCTTCCTCCGACAGTTCGGCATCCACTCCACTTTGAACCGTCTGTGGTCAAGGTACGAGCGAATCCAGTTTAGCAGCCCGTTAGGGAAAACTCTACATTTTATACGTTGCAACTTGGTCAGCAAGCAAGTTGCCGCGTCTTGGCCACGGGTAGTTTACGCTATCCCGTGTGTCACGGCGGCCCCGGCATCCGTGAGAGCGGTTGTTTGTGGGTTCGAAACCGGTCGAAGCGACTGGAAGTAGTCGACGTAAAGCCCAACCCAGACCGCCGAAAGCCGGTGATGGCCAGTAGGTAAATGGGAACCGAACCGGCGCTGCCGTTGCACCTAATGGCAGCAAAGGGGAGGGTTGTTTGTAGACAGGGCTACCCCATTGAAGGGCTCTGAAAAGAGCGAGGGGTGTCCTGAGCTGTCCGAAAGGACAGTGGAACTCATAAACAAACAAACAAACAAAGCAAGTACTGTTGCTGTGAATATTCGAATTTGAAGAGGGTATGGGTATTTTAAAAACATCCCGGTATCGGCTATAAATTATGTACGTATTTTTCATTAAAATCGCGAAATTCCCTAAAAGTGTCACATTTCAATAGGTTATGCAAAAATAATTTTCTAAATCTGCTTTTTGAACATCAATATTACCGTATGTACCCAACAGCTGATGTAGTAACTGCTATAGGATTACTTTACAGTTACTGGAACAGTTGTGAATTTTTGAATACTTTGCAGAATAAGATTGGCAAAAAATCGAATAAGCTTTTTGGAGTAATTTCAAATAGTACTTTCTGATTCTGGGTTAACCAATGTAGAGAGTTATAAAAATTTCAGCTGCTATTAAATACTTCCCTCAGGATCAACAGACCAAATGCAAAGAAATGCAGTAATCTTCTAATTAATCAGATCAGATTAAATGTACTTCTGCACGTACATTTTCAAAAATTCACATCAGTCAAAAACCATGTTTTTAGCTACTGCAGTAGGAGTATAACCCCGCTTTAGTGGTGACTGTGAGCTTGGCAGTGGGTTCGTTTGGGCGAAACGGCCAATGCCAATACAGTACAGTATGGATGAAAGGCTAAAAGATTGAAAAGACAAGTTGATCGGTTGAGATTGTGTGATAGCTGTGTGTGCAGTGCATTTGTCAGAGAATGCGGAGCAGAGTGGAACCAGCGGAGTGGTGGGTAACAGACGCGCCCCTTTGTTCACTGGCAAAGACGATGTTCCACCGCCACGCTCCGTACCTTTTTGCCTCTTACCTCTCCATTTTCGTTGTTATGACTGACGCCAGTTTCGAACAGAAGCTTCGACTGGATTTATTTAAGCAGTACGACCCAGCCGTGCGTCCCGTTAGAAACGACTCTAGCGTGCTATGCTTAGAATTTGGTTTTCAACTCATATCGATCGTAAAGCTAAACTTAAAACATCAAATGCTTGTCACCAACGTTTGGCTCCCTATGCAATGGACCGACGAATTCTTGGTTTGGAACCCACGAGATTACGGCGGAATCCAAGTAATGAGGAGAGACACGATGTAGGCTGAGTTTTGTGACGATTTCAATTGCAGCGAATTTCTGTGCCGGCCAGTAAACTGTGGTTACCGGACGTGACTCTAGTGAACGATCTGCGCGACAGATACGACAACTTCCCTCTGCCAAACGTTGTAGTCTTTCACACCGGACAAACTCTTTGGATCCCTCAGCGACAACTGAAAAGCAGGTGTCAAATCGCACTGCGTTACTTTCCCTTCGACCACCAACTCTGCTCTCTCACCTTCCTTTCATGGAGTCTTTCCGCCGCTCAGATGACAATCCGACCCAATTCGACCACCGACAACATCGTACGAGACTACTACCGATCGAACAAGTTTAGCTTGTACTTGGCAACCATGTCGGACTACACCTACAGCTACACGGTTGCCTCTGAAGTTGAAAAGTACTCGGAAGTGAGAGTACGAATCGGTCTGCGACGTCGCACGCTCTACTATCTGTACACGGTGATCATGCCGTTGGTAATCATTTCGGTGCTAACCTTGGTCACCTTCCGCCTGTCTCCTAACTCAGGCGAGAAAATTGGCTTGGGCATCACTTTGCTCTTGGTTTTTCATGTCCATCTGCGCACCATCGCAGACATTGTGCCAGAAAGCTCGGACGGCGTTCCTTTGATTGTGGTCTATTTGGCTTCGGTGCTTGCAATGAACACTTTCTCCATTATCATGTCTATTTTTGTGCTCAATATTCACAGAATGGAATCCAGAAAAACGGTAGGTTGACTCTTCGTTTCTTCTCCACCTTCTCTGTCTTTGAAGATTCCGCAATGGGCTGACGATCTGTTTTTCGGAAGAGTGGCATCTCTTCTCAGAATGAAAAAGTCGGTGAATTGCTGCAATTCATTCACTTCTGCACCAGCAAGTGAATTCATGGCACAATTAATAAGCCAAGAACAACACTCGACACCGAGCGACGTTGTGAATTTCGTTAAACTGGTGGCATTTCAGCAAATCGAAGCGAAAGAAAGTGCCCAGAGAGCTGAGCGCTGGAAAGAGTTAGCCAAGATCATTGATCGCATGCTGTTTTGGGCTTTACTAATCGTAAACCTACTGGTCGCCGCTTGCTTTCTAATTGTGGTACTGATAGCGAGAAACCTACCGCCGCAACACATGGCCTTATAGAACGTACCAACCGAACATCGGCATCTTTATTATTTTTCACATTTTGCTGTTCCGATTTGCACAGAAACAAAAAGGTATGTAGAAAAATGGTAAAACGAGATCACATTCTATGCGTCAAATACACACGTACGTAGAACTCTAGCGGCACTTAACTCTAACACTCGCACGTTGACGATGTCAAAGCTAAGGTTGGAGAGAAAGACCTAGGAAACACTACAAGTATTGCAAACAATTCGCAATAAAACAGACTTCAACAAACAGAGAGATAACTCTGAAAGAGAGCTGGGGCGATACGGTGCACACCCCGCTTTCGCAATACCTACATCAAACATGAGCACACGTACAAAACAACCGTCACTTCATTTGGACCGCATTTACAGTGCTTTCGCTAATGATTTTAGTGATATCGATTAATCGATTAAGACTAAAATCATACTCTATCGGTCAATCTCTCAGAGAAGCTTGTAAAAAGTTGTTGATTTGTTAAAATTTTCTCTAGAAACACTTCTCTATAACCGTTTTGTTTTGTGGTGGTCTGACAAACTGCTATCATTTCGAGATAAACTATAATTCAGAGCGGACTTTATGTTTTATAGATTCAAAACGTAAGCTTTACGACGGCCAATGATTTTTGCGTTCGGTGCTAATTAGTGGTTGAAGGACAACAGCTATAGTCAAGTTGCCGTTTTTGGCGTCAGTAACAAGAAGCGTTAAACGCGCGTACCGCTGTCAAATACAGTATGTAAACACAGGAAAGGCCGTACGTAATTTCTGGGCAACGCTGGCTGGGCTAGACAAGCTACTGATTTGCTTACAAACTTGACCGAGGTTTAACCATAGACAAAATAATCGAAGTGAATTTTTTTGTCCAGCACTGCTAGATCAAATAGAAAAATGTCAGAAGAATTGCGACAATTTCTTCGTAGATTTATTTATACTGTACGTATGTACGTGCCTCCTCAACGTTTGGCCGTGCACTTATAATAACAAGAATTTTAGAAGACCACGTCAAAACTACTTGACAGACAAGAAGATTGTTTTCCAATTGCCTATTCGTGTGCGAGTTGACCAAGACCACAGGTACGTACTTGTACCTACAGTCTGAGCAGTGCACCAGCATGAGCACGCAACGCAAGTTAGTCAGTGTTCACCAGACTGAGGCAGAATGTGGCGTATTTAGAAGTGTTGGGTGATTAGTCTTCCATCCGTGGTAAAGACAAACGGGGAGAAAGACTCGACCAAAATACGGATGATTTGGTTTTAGCATTTCATCCTGACCTCCTTACTTCTAACAGGTCCCATTTTAGAAATGTTCGGTTGCTGGTAATCATTTTCTGTTGCCACTGGTCAGAGTGTAGATTGACTAGCAGGTACCTACGTACGTAGAGCAGCAAAAATGTGAAAGTACTGTACCTATAAATCAGAGATCTAGAGCAGCCGTACGTACAGTAGGTCCGTGTCTGTGTTGGTGGAAGCAGACAGCTAAGGATCGGACGTATGAACAGAGAGGAGATAAGCTTTGGGCACGAGTCACATTTGTACTGGACGGTAGCGCAGCCGAACGGGCCGTTTGTCTGCCGGGCGAGGTCAGAGTTCGTCCCTGCCTCGCAAAGGACCGAGTTCATCGGTAGGCCACATGCATTCGCATCCACTGGCGATGTCCAACACATAGGTCTCCCAGCAGCTGCTACTGCTTGTGTCGTGTCTTCTGCGACTGAAATGCCGTCTGTCGTACTTCTGTACACAATGCAGCAGGTCAAAACCGCATTTCTGAAACACGCAATCTCTCTGCACACATCACGTAGCCCATCTGTTTCTGCTTTGCAACATTCCTCCGAGGAATTTTAAGGTTTAATGAGTTCCAGATTGATATCAGCTCAAACACTCATCAAGCCCAGCTGTAGACCCTTGCGCCGCCCGCCCGTTTAGAAATAATCGATTATCAGTTTAGAGCGCAGCTCACACGGACACCACGCGTCTTGGCATGTCTATTAAACCTGTAAACAATATGATAGAAAAGCCCGCCTTCAGTTTAGATGCGTCATGGGGTCGCTAGAAGATGCGTCATTAGCAAAACACTATATTTGTGAATGACTCATTTTGACATATCAAAGGAAGTTTAGTTCTTAAAAGTCAAGTTCTTAAATGGGTCAAAAGAAAAAGGACTGTTTAGGCGTGATTCCTGAACTGTATCCTATCAACGGAGAATGTAAAATGTCAGTCTTATTTACTCTTTATTTGTTGTACGTCAAACAGTGCTAGGAAGCTAATACTAAAACTATTTAATTTGAGTAAATTGATAAAATTAAAGTCACCTAGTGACTACAGAATTAACTTGTTGTTAGCTCAATTACACTGTAGTGTTGTTGCTTATACTTCCTGAAAAGGTAGCTATAAGTAACAGGAAAATGTAACAATCGTTACACTACGTACCGTCAACTAGGACTACTTTTGACACTCGTTTGTTTTGCAGCTAACCTGACAATAGTAGATTAGCCAGCTTCTAAATTCTTGATAAGATAGGTTTTTGCGTTGTCTTTCATCTGAAGAATCGTTTGCAACTCTCGTTTGCTAATTGTGTGGTCAGTCGCAAAAGAAACGAGTATCCGACGTAGCCCCAGCTGACGGTATCCAAGATTCTGGTATTTTTATGAAGCTGAGAAAAACGCTACTTCGGCTGAACATACGGGTATACTAACACAACGTAGACATACTACATACACAACGCCGCAACGTAAAGCATTTCGAAGAGCGAAACATCTATTGGTTTTGTACAAAATCAATTAAAAACATTGAATGGAATTTTGCAAAGAATTTCAAAGAATTTTTGTTTGCCATTAACATGACCAGGTGGAAAGATGGTGCTGAATCTTTGTCTGTCAGCTGTGTCACTACGTTGCTTTTAGCACTTACATAGGCTGTTAGCCCGCCATCTACGTGCAGACCATAATTGGGACCAACGCCCAAACAGGATTATGTAGTAACTGAGCAGTTCTGTATACAGTCACGCTCTCGGTACAAGGCCAGTTATAGTATTTATATAGAAGTGTGTCTTAACATGGAAAACACTTTTGAAAATCAAATTGAAAGACAATTTTCTGGCTGGCTGGCAATTGCAGAACCGGAAGACATCTTTCACTAACAAAAAATGGAATATTTATAAAACCTGCCTTAGGTATTGATAATTCCTAGCATGCGTTGCCTTGAAAGTCTGCATATGGTGCGTTGGTTGGTGGGGTCTGGGGTGGGTGGAGCTGAAGTTTGGGGAGGTACCCCGGTCCATGTGCGAGCGGGATCTGTGTAGATGTAGAGAGTAGAGCAGACTGTATCCGCCGACAGACGCAATGTCTCGTCTGCGTCAAATAAATTACGTCGCAGACGTACGCATTGTAGTATTTTGAATCGGTTTAGCGGGCACCTAACCTGAACTAGATCAGACTGTCTTTTTAGGAACCGCACCCGAATCATCCATCGGCTGATTTTAGGGCAAGATGTTTACTACTTTGCAGTGGAGCATTTATCACACACATTTTTGCCAGAGCCCAGATATCTGGCAAATGTTTATTTATGTAGAACTTTGTATACACAGACAGGCGCCCTCACTAATACGTGGACGCAAAGTTTTGGTTTCTAAAACGTCAGACCACCGATTAACCCTGTGATGATGCATTGATGAGGGATGGCCTGTGTTGAGACGGTATAAAAAGTCGGCCAGCCAGACCCTGCACACCTGGCACTCACAAAGACTTGGCGCACGTACCTGAACCTTTGAAAGGCCGTGTCGATGCTTAGTGGAGGTTAAGAGCTTGCAGCGCTTGGCCACGTAGAACGGCGGCGAGTATTCATAATCCTGAGTATTCAGATAAACAGTCTCGCTGACAGTTTCGCACAAGTGCTCGAATCGGGCCCGGTTGCTGCTGCTGCTGCTAGGGGAATCGGCCGGATGCAGCGGCCAAGGCATCCTGGAGCTAACTGGGGCACTATTGCACACAATCCCAACAGAGTATAGCACCGTCATGATCTGAAAAAGCATACAGGCGCCGCTAGCACATGCGCACAGTAGTATCAGTGCAGTTTACAGCGGCACAATCAAGGACACCCGGCCAAAAATACCTGTAAGTACTTAAGAGTGTAAAACCTTGATTTTACGATCGCCACTATACGACCGACTTGCACTGTCGGGCTGTAACTGATGCGAGAGGCGAGAAAAAATGGCACCGAACAATGCCACTCTGCCCTCCGCTCCATTTCCATCCATTTGCTGCTTATACAACCACCGATAGCAGTGCACCACGCCCGCCCCATTTTTGCGCTTCTATTGATCGCGCCATTACACTAGATCGACTGTAAACAACGGCAATAGCTGTTTTCTGTTTATCCGCAACCTTTTGACCCCGCAGCACGGCACAAACAAGACAGACGCAAAGGTTGAGAAAGTGCAACTTACTTCAAGAAGCAATACCATGATAATATCATCATCAGACGCAAATGGCCAGCAGTCATTAGACATTTCTCTTTTATAACTGTCCCAGTGAATTGATTAACAAGTTAGCTTTTGGCTCGCCTAATGGGCTGAAATCCAGAGGGAATCGTTGTCTGTAGTGGAGAGCCAGGACGTCGTAAACTTCAAAGAGCAGAGCGGCACACCATGTACATGAGTTTGCAATTACAAACGGCTTCATACACGTACAACACCTGTGTCTGCGTGGAAGACCGCAAGCCGGCCAGTCAGATAAACCAGCCACCACGTTATTTACCTGCAAAAAGAATCAGCTCCTTAGCCACCACACCGGGGCCACCGCAGATGTGCGTGGCTTTAAAATTAAACCGCAGACAGCTATCTGTCTTGCGCCATCAAAACACTTCCTCCCTGCCAGTGGCTCGCCAATAATCGCCTTTCCCAGTTGTTTTCGATTGTCGCGCCCTGCCTCCTGCAAAAAATGGCCAAAAATGCTCCTATCAATTACTACAATCTGATGCTGCTCGCCAAACCAGTACCAATCTGCCTGGAGAACGTGCCTTCTCCAGAACACATGCCACACTACTGTATACACGCTAGGCATGAGACACCCGGAATTCCTGCTTTTCTCAGTTACTCCTGTTATTAGTGTTTTCGCTTTTCAGTTGGCTGCGTTCGGTTAAGGTGATGCAGTGCGAGACACCGGAAACTGAAGTTATAGAACACCTGAGACACGAATGCTTGTTCAGACTATATCGCCGACTTCAATCACCTGGATGTGGTTGGTTAATTGATTCATTCTACGTCCGCAGAGCTACCGTAGAAACCCGATAACTGCTAACGTCTCCAAAACGCCAAAATTCATTATTGTTTGTTTGACTGAAGGTGCATTCATACTTCTTTCTGTAGAAAAAGATCGCCTGGCAACTTTTCTGTAGAAAAACTCGTTTCAAGTATGAAACGCGCCCAGACGCCGGCGACAAAAAATCGACAAAAATGTACTTAAAAAATTGAACTATTTTTTGTCGCCAGCCTTTTTTAAGTTGAATTTTCAATGGCAGGAATGTGTAAATGATATTGTTTTATTGCGAAACCACTATAACAATGCAGGAGAGCGCTCAATCGGCGGAAAATTTGGAAAAAGCTCGCAAAATATGTCTGATGAGCAGAAAATTCTTATCTACACGGAGCGACAGTTTTCTACAGAAAAGTGGCCTCTAGCGATCTTTGTCTACACGAGTATGAATCCACTTTTGAGTTATTGCGTTCTGTTACTGGTATGTTACCTCCAATACAATACGTAGTCTGTGTTGTGTTGCCCCCAATACAGTAGCTACTGTACTACAAAGAATAAAAAAATTGGTTTATTTGGTTAGTGAAGTGAATCAAGTACAGAAGCACTATTGACTAGTTGAAGTAAACACATAATTAGCGATATGTATGGAGCGTTTAAAAATCATAGGTCACTCGCTCTAAGTCAATCAATGTATTGCGCGGATCGGATCGTAACTGTCTTTGTGGCTGCACCCTGCATCTCTTCTCCATCTTTATCTTTATCATCAGTTGTTATTTCTTTACCTTGCTTTTTCGCATCTCTTTCTGCTTGTTTAGCTGCTTTCCTCGCCGCTTTAGTAGCTAAAATTACTATTAAAGTACATTAAGCCAGTATTGTGAGCCGGTAGTACTCACCTTTCACTCTACGCATTTCTTCTACAACTTCAGGAGGGCGTTCGCTAACTTGCACGGCTACATTTTGACTAACATGTATGGATGCTCTTTTATGGTCCGGCTTATAAGTTGCTCCCGTCCGACCCATCGGCGCTTGCACCGGCTGACTGGGCACGGCGATGCCTGCCGAGCTCTCCACCGACTGAGCCATGGTCGGCTTGCGATCGGTAGTTTCAATCTTACTCGAAAACCACTTGCTTCCCTCTTCCGGTCTCACTCCCACTTGGACCTGCCATCACCAATTATAACCGTAACCAAACCAAACCACTACATACTTGATTTATATTGGCGTACTCTGTCTCGCCGGCTACTTCGCACTCGTTCTTCAGTCTGCGCCTTCTCGTGAACAAACAACAGCCGCCTACCAACGTCGTTCCCACAAACACCCAAACCGGACACATCGCTAGGACACGGACCACCGACCAGTCAAATACAACATGCATCAGTGCCATTACTTGGTTAGATACTGCTAGTAGCGTAAAACAATGACAGACAGAAATTTGGATACTTGTCTCGGGCGTGAGCAGAGCCTATGGGCCCACCACGCACACTCACTTTCTTTGTGCCCATGCTACGACCACGTAGCTGCAAGCTTGGTGTCAGCGCGGGAAAGATCGAAACGAGTTGCGGATCATCGAACCAAGCATAAAACAAATACTGAACCTACACAAAGACAAATGGCAAACAGCCCAACAAAATCAAGCCCATTTATCTGAAAAGAAATAATAATAAAACAGATCTTTGATCACAAATATTATTCATCAAGTTTCGCTGCCACTGTCTTCCTCACTGCTATCCTCTTTTTGAAGCCACTCGATGAAAGATCGCACCTTTAAATGTGATGTTATAACATTAGACCGGCCTTAGAAAATTTTCAAATGCGTCAAACGGCTAACCTTAGGTTTGATTAATTTGGCTTCTTGTTCTTCTAGTTCTCTATGCCACAATAAAATGGCATCTTCTTCCAGTGCATCTATTTGATAGAGTAGATAGAGCGTATTCATCAGACATTCAGCCAGCTCCGCATCTCGCATCGCGTTCTCCTAAATAAGGACAGGCAGTGTGGTTGCCTTCTTCAGTAACCCTTAATTGCAGGATCGCCATTACTTGAAAAATTTGACAAACCCCAAGAAAAGTTTTAAAGGCAGTGCCACTGTAAGTACAGCGGCCTGCAGCTAAAACGGTTTGAATGAAGCAGACAAGCTGAACGGTTAAAAGACAACAATCTCATCTGTACACAGTGCTTGACCTGACGTACCTCCAAAACAGCCAAAACACTCATTTGTGCATCCTGATTTGCCAAGTAGTTAACTAGAAGCGGCTTCAGCGGCACAATTACCTAAACAAATTTTACAGTCACACACGTATAATATGGCACTGATATCACGGTACCCGGAAAACTGCTCAAGTAACAGCGCTTTATTACAACATATTTATAGTCTTTAACATGCATTTTGCGAGAAAGTCAACTTAGGAAGGTCAAGCAACTTTTTTTCCCGGATCCGGCTGGTGTCGAAATATGTTAAAATAGATACCAAACGAACACCAACGGTGCATGTTCGAACATCGGGGACCCCCTAGAACCTGAGCTGTACCCCCTCAAAGTTGGGTCACCAGCCACTTTTTGACCAATTTTTTTGTGTCTGACAGTCTCAACTCAAACGATCACCATTCTCTCATTTCTCTAGATACAGAATTGGTCTGCACATGGTTCGATAGCTCTAAGGGTGGCCTTTCTAGCGCTCTACCCCCAGGCTTCCGGAACGTACCCGGTTAGCGAGATATTCTCGAAAAACTAAAAAATTTCCGAAAAACACTGCCTGATTTTTTTCCGAAAAATCGTTATAACTTCTGCCAGATATGCGTCGTCCGTTAGATATTTTAGATAATAATACAACACTAAAGGCCAAACAAAATTAACATATTTCGGATCCAAATTGTGGTTGGTGGGGGGGGGGGGGGTTTTGCGATTTGAAGACTGTCGAAAAAAATTTTTTTGCTCAGAATCAAAAACAAACCAGTCAGTCTGATGCAGGTTGACCCGTTGATTCCGAATATGCACTCGGATCGGCTGGATTCCTTCTGGTTCGGGAGTTATTGACCTCCAAATTCTTGACAGACAATATTTCTCGAGTGGGACTCCTCATTAGCATGAGTAAGAAGCGTGCTGAAAAGCAGTTTTTCTTATGCAGTTTTTGCTGCTGATTCTGAAAATAACTATATTTTCTCTCTGCGATGCCGATTTTGGAAGATATGGCCATTTTAAGAATTTGCAAGGAAAATGTATGAACTTTGCATGCCATAGCAGTTTGAAAGGTGACTCAGTTCAGACATGTGTTGGGCACAGACCAATGCAATTTGCTTCATCTAATGCAGTTTTTCACGCTGATTCTGAAAATGAGAGCCGTTTTTCAATATGCCCGCTCCCACATGAGTTATTGCCTCCTGGTGCCCTGTCATTTACGTCATAAGTGACTGATCAAGGAAATGCATGAAATGGCTCCTATTAGGTGTAGTTTTCTTCGCTGATTCAGAATATGACGCTATTTTTGCGGTACAACCACTGGCTCGTGACTTATGGCCTTCTAAAGTTTTATCAACATCCATGGTTTCTGGAGGGGTCATCTTGAAATAGACAATCATTGTTCCTGCACTTGTAAAGGGAATCATGTATCAGTAAATAGTCTACCTGACCTATTTTGAGCCGCTGATTTCAAAAATTACCATAGTTTTACCCTGGAAGAAACCAATTTTCTGATACAACCCTCCACAGTTATGACACAACAATATGACTGAATCATAAAAACCAGAGCCTGAAGAAGAGAGGTAAGGTCATTTTTAAAATCAGCGGCTCAAAATAGGTCAGGTAGACCATTTACTGTTACATGATTCCCTTTGAAAGTGCCGGAACAATGATTATCTATTTCAAGATGACCCCACCGGAAACCATGGGTGTTGATAAAACTTTAGAAGGCCATAAGTCACGGGCCAGTGGTTGTACCGCAAAAATAGCGTCATATTCTGAATCAGCGAAGAAAACTACACCTAATAGGAGCCATTTCATGCATTTCTTTGATCAGTCACTTATGACGTAAATGACAGGGCACCAGGAGGCAATAACTCATGTGGGAGCGGGCACATTGAAAAACGGCTCTCATTTTCAGAATCAGCGTGAAAAACTGCATTAGATGAAGCAAATTGCATGGGTCTGTGCCCAACACATGTCTGAACTGAGTCACCTTTCAAACTGCTATGGCATGCAAAGTTCATACATTTTCCTTGCAAATTCTTAAAATGGCCATATCTTCCAAAATCGGCATCGCAGAGAGAAAATATAGTTATTTTCAGAATCAGCAGCAAAAACTGCATAAGAAAAACTGCTTTTCAGCACGCTTCTTACTCATGCTAATGAGGAGTCCCACTCGAGAAATATTGTCTGTCAAGAATTTGGAGGTCAATAACTCCCGAACCAGAAGGAATCCAGCCGATCCCAGTGCATATTCGGAATCAACGGGTCAACCTGCATCAGACTGACTGGTTTGTTTTTGATTCTGAGCAAAAAAATTTTTTTCGACAGTCTTCAAATCGCAAAACACCCCCCCCCCCACCAACCACAATTTGGATCCGAAATATGTTAATTTTGTTTGGCCTTTAGTGTTGTATTATTATCTAAAATATCTAACGGACGACGCATATCTGGCAGAAGTTATAACGATTTTTCGGAAAAAAATCAGGCAGTGTTTTTCGGAAATTTTTTAGTTTTTCGAGAAAATCTCGCTAACCGGGTACGTTCCGGAAGCCTGGGGGTAGAGCGCTAGAAAGGCCACCCTTAGAGCTATCGAACCATGTGCAGACCAATTCTGTATCTAGAGAAATGAGAGAATGGTGATCGTTTGAGTTGAGACTGTCAGACACAAAAAAATTGGTCAAAAAGTGGCTGGTGACCCAACTTTGAGGGGGTACAGCTCAGGTTCTAGGGGGTCCCCGATGTTCGAACATGCACCGTTGGTGTTCGTTTGGTATCTATTTTAACATATTTCGACACCAGCCGGATCGGGGGAAAAAAGTTGCTTGACCTCGTTCCCTTATAGCTAAGTTGACTTTCTCGCAAAATGCATGTTAAAAGACCCGGGCCGAAATACACAAAAAATTAAAAATACAAGCACTGAAAAAAACTGGAGGCTATAACAGTCTGGCTACACCCATTAAGGCAGTTCTTGCCAAGCCGCTTATAATACTTCTAATCTGTCGGTAATGCACCGTAGAAACCCACAAAGGCGGCCACCTCACCTTGCTTACCACTACACCATTCCAGACACTTAGGACTTGGTACAAGTACCGGCACCAATATTCGCTTCAGAAGAGAAAGTACTTTCAAGGTGCTGACCTTTTTGAATTGCTCAAATAGATCGTGTTCGGTGGCCCGTTTCTTGCAAATAGTGTAAAGCGACTTGGTGATAGCGCTAGCCACGTCTTCTGTGGTTTGCACGTTCGCGAACCTAATGCACCAACTTTAAACAAGCTTCCACCAGACACAATGCAGATAAAGGTACTTTGAGCCGTTAATCTCCAAAATAAGGTGGTCGCAACTTAGGCCTTCTTTGAGTCCGTTCAACAGGGTCTCGTACACTTCCTCGTCTAACTTCACCTTCTCAGCTTCCTCTTCGAACGCTGAACATCAAATTAGCCGATCCGATTACACCAATTCTTACAACTTTTACAGTCTGGGTTCGATCGAATGCCGTTACGAATTTCACTCACGTATTTGAGAACAAAACACGCTAAATTCGATTATTGATTCATACTATCTATCATCATTGCTATTTCCCTTCCGGTGCGACAAATCCAGTGCTCTTATTAAAGATGAACTTACATTCTTCGCTATCAGATGCTGACGTTCTGGCCAAATCTGCCGATTTCGAAGTTCTGGAGTGCGTCAGTCGGTCCTCAAAATCTGATTCCACCATAGGTTTGGATGGATCGGGCCAGAAACCGTCAGCACGTCCATCCAGAACCCATTTGAAAACACCTGAACCAAGTACGGTCAGTTGTTGAAAGGGAACGGTAGCTGCTGACTGACCGGGTGCGAATTCTAGGCTAGAGAGACAGTCAACGTCCTCGGGCGGCTCGTGCACTGAGAGAACACTGCCGGGAGGCACCACAGTGTCGCTGGGCAGCCGCACACCAGGACCAATCACTGCGCGCGGTCCGACTCGGCAGCCAGATCCCACCGCAACTCCGGAGCACAGCAGACTTTTGTCACAACGGCTTTTAGCGCCCACCGAAACTTGGTTCCAAAATATGCACTGGCTTATAGTGCTGTGTTCCCCTAAAACGCACTAACGTCATTAACAAACCTACGTCTCCAAAAACAAACGGTTCGCTTCATTGCCTGGCTCTACAGTACACAAAAGCGCCATGCCTCTTCAGATTGCGCAGGTAGAAGGCATGGAGGGACGACAAAGAAATAAGAAAGAAAGCCGGAATGTTTGAATGTTTATTAGAAATTGGTCCAGTAATACAACAGCAAACTAGCTAAATGAAGGGGCAGGCTGGGCCGTTTGACCGTGGCGGAGTGGAAAAGAAGCTGATATATTAGAAACTGACCTATACTGACATGTGATCCAATGGTTGAATGGAAGAGAGTGACGTGATCTGCAACTAAACAGCTCGAACCAACCATGACGTTCTGTCCGATTACTGCTGTCCTACCAACAAATACTACGTTAGCAGATAAAAACAACCAACTATCCAGCGAACAGCTGGTGACTAAATTTTACACGCTATCCGACTATAAAAGAAAACACTAAATTTTCTTGTATTTCTATCACATTCGTCAGTATGTCTTGAGCAGAAACGTTTCGCAGTTAGACCGTTTCTCTCAACATTTTAGTGCTCTTTTAACAATTTCACTGAGATGAAGGAGGCATTGTCAGCGTTTAGATACAGTAATTGCTAACTGACACCGAGCAGTTATTGGTTGGTTACTGCAATGGTTAATGGGGAATCATGGGGCAAATGCTCTAGAAAAGCGGCTGCTTACTTAGCCAGTTTCAATCTTTCTCCATTTCGAGGTGAGTACTGCAGTCGTCTGTGCAGAACGTACTGCATCTCCTTGTCACAACTACTCAACGTCAACGCATCGGGCACGAGAGGGTACGACCACCTCTGAATCACTTGCTGTCTACAACGATAACAACTTTTGCTCGAGTGAAGCTTGACGCTCTTCCGTACAAGCAAAATACTGTCTGCGCACTGTGGGAAATTTCGGTTTCCTTTATAAACTACAGAATACGGCTGGTATACGATTCCAAAAAGGCTAAAAGCATATTTTATTACAAGTTTCAATGGTTTGTGGTCTTCTGAGGTCTCATTTTATACGACGAGCAGCTTGAATATTTCTTCGAGGCCTAGCTGTCCGCAACGGTATGTCATATGCCTAGTCGCAGAGATATAATTGTAAGCAGTAAAAATTGCTTATTTATCCCTTTTAAAAGTTTTTAATAAGATATGAACTGTTTACACTACTTACAAATGGCTCAGATTCAAAAGAGCAGACGTTACCCAAATTGGGTCCATTTTTCATAAACGTAGTCGTAAACAAGCCAAACACAAAGCCGTTTCTCCATTTTGTTTAGTAGATGTAAAATAAAACCTTGTGTTGGACTAAATTTGATCAAAATTGATCGTTTTATCACCTTTTTTACTGCAAGAAAATCGCTT
This sequence comes from Sabatieria punctata, assembly GCA_030248155.1. Taxonomy (NCBI): domain Eukaryota; kingdom Metazoa; phylum Nematoda; class Chromadorea; order Araeolaimida; family Comesomatidae; genus Sabatieria; species Sabatieria punctata. The sequence goes on along the minus strand of JASANB010000832.1, from coordinate 233,624 downwards.
TATTCTAACGAAAATGACCGCCGCGCGAGGGGCTCAAACCGACCCAAATTACGTAGGTCCACTTTTTGGGCAAAAAAGCGTTACCATATGCGAAAGACAGGCGCACATCATGAAGATTTGTACAAAATGGTTTTGGTGCGTTAAATAGCGCTTGAATTTAGACACTTTTCTGTGAAACGGGCACATACGTAGTAGAGAATAAGAAGGGAAACGTCGGTTTTCCGACCAAAATTAGGTCCACTTGTTCTAAATGAATTTTAAATAAATCTAATGCATGCTGACTGAGTGCTTTCCAACCTTTGCAGGGTTCGTGCGGCTTTTGTATAGCAAAAGTTCCCTGACCTTTCCCTGACTTCTCCATGACCAAAGTCAGGAAACTTCAAGCAATCTGAGAAAATTTTAAAAAAATTGGCTTTGTAAAACGCATTTAAACGGCATTCAGAGTGTAAATTTCCGGTTTAAGTAGAAGTATATAAAGTACAAAGACCGATATTCAAAGGGTGTTGTGTAAAGTTCTGACAGGACTATTTGGCGGTGAGATGTTTCTGCTGCTATCAAATTTTTCCCTGACTAGACACCAAATTCCTTGACTTTTCCCTGACTCTCTGACTTTCCAGGTCCCGCATGAACCCTGCTTTGGTCGTAGAAAGAAAGAGTAAAAAGGGTTACGTTATAGTCAAATAACTGCCGTAATCCCTCAGCCAAGCACAGTACACGTTCTTTGGTAATGTATGGACGTTGATTGTATGCCCCAGAATCTAGAACAGATGTATGCAGCAAAGCCAAAGAGGCCTATACAAACACAACAAGCAACATGTGTACGTAGGCAAACCAAAAGGACACACAAATGTAGAAGAGGATTGTTGGCATGGACACAGACATGGGCACGTTGACCCCCAGCCCCCATCAGGAACTTTTCGAAGAACTTTCCATAGAAAACTTGACAGAAGTAACACTAAATTAGACGTAAATGAGCTCAGAATAGCTCATTTTAACCAATTTTAACGAAAAAACCTTCATTTTAGTGAAAATCGGACTTCTGAGCTCACCGTCCCCTCAGCCCCATCAGGCGCTTCTACTACTGTCTCTTCAAATTTCCTGCCACAACTTCAACCGACACGAGCAAATAAGGTTTCACTTTTTAGGAAACTGAAAATATGCTTTAGGAAGCGTTTGTCCCATTTAACCAAATGGTCCGTAACACACTGTCCCACTCTCCGCAGGATTTACAACTTCTAACCGGTCCGCCGAAAAATAGACAAGGAATGAGCAGGGATAGATAGTACTGTCGGTTCAGTAGCTGCGCATAGTAGGGGAAATAGTCCCAACCCGTTGACCACCCTAAATTTCAGCTTTCGTTTTGGGCTTAGCTTGGCTTAGGCTATGAAAAGTTGTTTACTGAGTAGTCGAAGAAACACACAACACAATCACACACGCAACCACACAAAACAATGATATTCTTGCAGCTTCTACTAAGTATAGTTTCAGCCTTAGGTTTAAGCTTAGACTCAAGAGAAACTAAAGTTTTTTCAAAATGAGCTTGCAGCGTTAGGTGGGCATATTTTCCTAGAATCGGTAGCAAAGTAAAACGAGAGAGCTGCAGTTAAGTTATACCTGTTCATTTGTAAGGATCTCTTTAATCAACGCCGATCGTGTTTGGAAGTCAAAATTGTCAGAGAAAAGTGCTGGAACTTGAGGAGAACAGATGGCTATGTGACAGTCAAGCAGATCGGTTCGAACAGACACATTTTCAGAAACGATTTCCTGAAACAAAAACTGTACGTACACAAACTACCTGCACACAACAACTAAAATAAAAAGAGCACCAAGGCCTCATTATCAACCAAAATGAATTTGTCACACTTCGGTTGGCTACCTATTTATCTACATGGTGTCCCAAAAAAGACAACATTTCTTTTTGCAAGAATTTCCGCAACTTTTGACCAAATTGGCTAACACTTGAAAGATAATTTGCCAAAATAAGGGAAATTTTGTGTGTTACGTTTGGTGCACCAGACTTTATCAATCCTGAGCGATTCCCGAAGCTTTCCAGGGAAATTGAGGGCTTTGGACATTCAACCAAACTTTTGACTGCTCCAAGCTTTGAGGACAAAAATATGACCATCAGTCGCACAGTCGTAAATCTCGAATGAATAGAGCCCATACATGGGTCGGAAAAATCCGGAGGGGTCTGTAGGTCTTAAGGGTTCCAAAAAACGCCTGGTTTGCCTCAAAAGGCCTTAAATTATGAAATTCTTTTTCTTCTGGGACGGGAGTGGAGGAGCGGTATGATCGGTCAAGAGGAGTAAACCCTAACCCCCGGCCCATGTATTATAAAGCCTGGTGCACCAAACTCTAACAGAAAATGTTCTCACAGTTGTTAAAAAAATTTTTTTTGAAGACCAAAAATTTTTGCTTTTTTCTTAAAAATTAAAAAAAAATTTTTTTTTGAAAATCGTCCAGCATGCTAGTACAGATACTTACAACAAATTTTCCACTTTTGCACCTTATTAAGTCAGTTGAGAAACCTGTTCGAAAATGACAATACAGCTCTAAACACTGCCTGTAACTGCATAATTTCACCGAAAATTGTCTTTAGAGGCACTTCTAGGTGAATCCTAAGGAAGGATTTCTTACGCAGTCGCTGTTAGGCTCAATGCTAAAGAAGTATTACGCAGGTTGCTGGATAAAATGTTGGCTGCTTCCAAAGAATTTACAAAAGATTGGATGTATGTACGTGAATTTTCCCACTTTTTCCCTTAATTTGCATATTGATTTAAAAAAATTTTTTTGAGCCTTCAAAAAAAAGCTTTTTTTAAAAATAAAGTATTTTTTCTTAAAAATTTTGACCCTAACAACTGTGTATGTTTTGCCACCTGTGTTTCAATTTCAGAAAAATTTCGTCCATATCTGCATAAATGGCAGCGAAAGGAGAGTGGTCATTTCTGGAACACACCGGACAGAGCCAACAAATCTCACCAAAGGTAAGGAAAGGTCAGAGAATTGTTGGCCGTGAGGGAGCTCCCGATAAAGCCTCAATCGTTTATTATCGTTGCGATACGCAACAACCACATTCGGATTACTGCTGCAGGATCGCAGTGGGTGGTCCGAATGAGCCTCACTGTAGACCAAGGTCATCACCGAGTTCTTGTCACTCTTACGTTCAGCACTGAAATAACCATTCGCCTTTTCTTTTTCAGGGGTTCGTGCGGCTGAGCAAATTTTTGCGATTTTCTACAATTCCATACAAAGAAATTGCCAAAACCGCCTGTAACACTTTTTAGCTGTATTTCAGCTCAAATAGCGGTTTTTGACGATTTTTACCCGAAAAATTGTGATTTTTGAGCGTTTTTAGTGCCAACCCCCTCCCAAAATTTGTGCTTCGGCCAGCGTCAGACGCCTCGTCACCTTGGGCGGATGACCTATTACATGTATGAATTAAACAGGTAAACATTACTACGTAAGACAGGCTGCCAGTATTTGAGCGAAAGAATCATAGCGTTGCGTCACCGGCAGAGTGCACATAACCACTTAATTGCTAAATTCTGAGGTAGGCAAATTTTCCAGCCAAAACTGTAACCTGAGGGGGGGGGCAGATTTTCCAACCAAAACTTCAACCAATTTCTGAGGGGACAAATTTTCCTGCGAAAACTCCCACAAATTCTGAGGGCAGGGCCCAAAAATCTGAGGGGGCAGTGACGTAGTAAGCAGCACACGCTGAGTCACCGGCCCAGCTATAATCTGAAGATCGACCGCCCTATTTTATACATAGCCCTTCCCTTTTACAGCTACTAATCTAAGCGACCGCGTGGCCCGGTTGGTAAGACTGTGGCCAAATTTCCCGCAATTTCTAGGTGGTGGTCCAACGACGTCACACCCCGGCCAGCCAGCCGCCCCTTACTACTGAAGAAGACCACCAAAGTTCAGTAAAAATGCACTTGTATTGGAGAACGGCAGAAGCCAACGAGTCAGTGCAGAGCACGCCCAGCGGAATAAGGATGAAGTGGCACTTGATGAGAGAGCGGCTGTCCAACTCGCGCAGTGCGTCGCCTAAGCTGAGGCATTCCTGACACTGAACTATTTCGATGGCAAATACCTCTTTCCACGGCCTCAAACAGTCCATAGGATAGATAAGCTGGGCAGCAGTCGAGAACTACCTGACAGCTTGGCGGATGAGCTCCACTTTTTCGGAGACAACTAACCAGACTTTGACCACTTCTGTGCGACAAATGAAGTCCAATGTGTAGTCAAGCAAGTTTCGGTTGGCCAACGGCAGATTACCCTGCAGAAAATCAAATTGCTAATGTATTGTAGTTATCGTAACGGGACGATGGTGGCAGAGGCACTGCTGCATCGTTAAACCTTTCGATTGCACAGTTAAGGATACGGTGCTGAGCTTGGTCGCTGCACGATTTTAGGTAGGTAAACTGCAGGAACGGCAATAAACAATATATAACAACTAGAGATGCAACCGAAAAAAATACCGGGTACCGGATAATTTTTCAGAATACCGGATACCGGGTAATACGGGATAATTTATGATCGGCAGGTGTACAGCAAACAGGAATCAAAGTTAGATAGAAATTTCTTTTTTCTTCAAGAAAAAGTCGAATTTCTTCATTTTTTGTTGCTAAAACTGTTTTAGTTGATTATGTAAACAGTGAATCGTTATGCCGAAAGAGAAAACAGGTAAAATTTGGCGTTTTTTGCTGAAACGGAGGATGGACACTCTGTTTGTAATGTTTGCGAAGGCGTTCATACATGTGCATGGGGGGTGCCCAGGGGGGATAGGGGGGGGACGAAAATAAAAGTCTACCAAATGTTGCTAGAGGCCGCTAGAAAGCCTCCAGATGCGTTTTTAAGCCACAGAAATCAATTTTGGCAACTACGCACCCTTCCTCCAGGCAACTACGCACCAAATCCGAATTTTTTTCAAATTTTCCTGAAAAATTACGATTTTTTGACAATGTTTCTCTCAGAAAAGAGGTTTTTTGCAATTTTTTGTCGAAAATTTCATTTTTACCGCAAATTTTTGAATTTTATCCGAAAATTTCGAAATTTTCGCCAAATTTTTGGGCAAAAATTTAAATTTCCCGCTAAATTTTGAATTTCCCACCGAAAATTAAGACCTATATCCAGGCAAATACGCACTGAGACCAGGCCGTCCCCCTCTGAGCCATCGACCATGCACATGTATGAAGGCGTTATCTCAAGAAGAATAGATCAGTGCACTGGTTCGATGATTAATCATCTCTGAGACGTGACAAAGATCAGTACAGACAGTACATTAATGATGAGGTGCCTGACCCTATAGTGCAACAGAACATCTATGATGAGAGAAGAAGCCGGTTGGCTATAGGCTAGATAAGGCTGAAAAGTTGCTATTAATCAAAACAAATCTGACATTTTGAACTTTCCGCGTGTTTAAGAGATACTATGGTCGAGTTATTCAGCACAAGTAGAACTGCAGTAGCTGTTATGTAGTACCGGTAGTTAGTTATCCCTGGTGACTATGCAGAGTAAACGAGAAACGGACTGTTTAGAAAGAGAGCTGAAGTCATTTCAGTTAAACACACACAATATTACATGGATGGAACAGTTGCAGAGCTGTACACCTACGATCAAAAATATCCGGGAGACGCCCAGTTCGCCGCGGCCGGTTTGCCGCGAGCCAGTTCGCCGCAGGGTTATTCCGCCGCGGACCGGTTCGCCGCAGGTAACAGTTTTTAAATTCGGTTTAGCAAGCATACATACACTGTGGCAGCTTAGTATGGTAAGTTAATGTGGCAACGTGTATTATGTAGACGTACAGTCATGTCTCGTTAAACCAGGACAAATTGGGACTGGCAAATTTTGTCCAGATTAGCGAATTTCTGGATTAACGAATCAAAGTTAAAACACTGTTTTTCGGGTCAAAGGCCTAAATGACAGCTTTTTGTTAGTTGCATTAGATTCTGCAGCTGAACCTCCTAATTAAAACACAAAAAGTTATTTCAGCTGATTTATAACTCCTAAAAAGGCAAAATAATCACATTCTAACTCAACGAAAAGCATTATTCAATTGAAAATTCACAACGGAATTGAAAAATTGCGCATGGATTTTGTCCAAATTAGCCAAATCCGGATTAACGAATCACTTTACAATACAAATTTAGAAGTTGGGACCGCAAATTTTCTGTCCGGATTAACGAATCCGGATCCGGATTAACGAATCCGGATCCGGATCCGGATCCGGATTAACGAGTCATATAACATGGGGAAAATTGGGACTTGGCCTAATCTTGTCCGGAAGGCGAATATCCGGATTAACGATTAACATGACTGTATTTATGGATCGTAAGTCCGAAAGTCAAACTGTCGAAATTAAAAACTTGGGCTAAAATGAGTGCGCATTGGGTCTGATATGCAGTGTATATTATGAAACACAATGGCTGAGCGGTGGAGCAATGTGGTGAAATATAGCTACAAAGATATAAAACTAAAAAAAAAATTGGAATTTGTTTTATACCAAATTGTAGGGAATTGACAGCGCTACATTATTCTGAAAATAAAAAGGGGGTTCCAGAAGAGCTAGGAGGGGGCCCAAAGGGGTTCGAAAATATTGTTTTCCTCTAAAATGAAATTCTTTTTGATTCTTAAAGTACTCCAAAAGCTATCCCAATTTTTCAGTAAAAAACTCTGATTAGTGCACTAGAAATTCGATTTTGAAATTTCGGTCTCATAGTTGAGCAGACCGATTTTCAGAGGGCAACATTTCGAGCGTGGAGCGTCGAATCGGGATATCCTTTGCAATGATTATATACAACCGTCGTCATCGAAAACGGCTGAAATAACCGAAACTTAATCGTCGAAAACAACTGAAGTAACCGATACATTTTGTACATTCGGCATTTCTTTACCTTTTGGCATTTTCAATTCGGCATTATGTAGCCAACCCCCCCTCGCCCAGTTCAAACCCAGATAGCATTGCAGAGCCTTATAATAAGTTTTGGCCAGACTTCATAATATGCCACATTTACTTCGCATACTAAGCTACCACAGTACAAGTACACTTGCTAAACCGAATATAAAAATCATCTGCGGCGAACCGGTCAGCGGCGGAATAACCCTTCGGCGAACTGGTTAGCGGCAAACCGGCCGCGGCAAACGGGGCGCGGCGAACTGACCCCAACCCAAAATATCCGGTATTATCCTATCCGGTATTAGGAATACCGGATACCGGATAGTGAATAGAACCAAAAAAAATACCGGATAATCCGGTATATACCGGATAATACCGGATTACGGTTGCATCTCTAATAATAACAATTGATTCTTACCCAAGCTATGTCGAGCGGCAGAAATGCCAATTCAAAACTGTCCACTACTACCACAGCTTGTAAAGGGTCTTCCGGTTTCTCGTCGGTTTTCTTCACCATTATGATTGACCAACACCAATCTATCTTTGTCCGGCTATTGAGTGAGGCTATTTTTAATGCAGCCTAAATAAAAATAAAATTGCAATTCGGTTTGTTTGTTTTTTGTTTGTTCCCGGTGTGGCCTGTGTATCTCCGGATCAATATTTACCCAATATTTACCCGGACAGATTAATTTACCAGAAATGATACAAAATTTACCCAGCCCATTAGATTTATTTACCGATCGCCAGAGGTCCTAGCAAACAGTAAAATACGTCGGAACAGCAAAAATTCATGTTATTTCTGAAAATTGTGCGCCATCAGATGCTACCTTCTCACAGCTTTCTGTGTTATGCTATAGACGCCATCAGATGCTAACTGCGCTCAACACCAACAGTGTCGGCCTTCCACCTGTAGCAAGACAGCGCGCTTTCCAACTGATCCGGGAATGCACTCTAAAAATCCGGCAACATTTCTTCAACGTTTGCTTTTCTTTTATAACCAGTTGCTTGTGTCTGTTAGCACTAGTATGTGTACTGCTGTATTGTATGTACAATGTATGTATAGTGTTTTGGCACCGATACGAAAAGGTGCTTTGTACTAGGCACGTACAATATCTAGATGTTCGGTCGTAGGGTTGTTGTAGGCAGAGCAGATAAGCTTATCTCTCTGACCTGCCCTGAGGCACTCCACCTAGGCCTAGCAGCTCCCCGTGCCCAGTTTGTTCAGTCTGTCTCTACCGTTGTTCTGTAATAAAGCTGTTACTCTTTGGCCGCCTGGAGTACGCTGCGCGCTGCTCAGCTTGCTGTATTTGGTCGGTCTGTCCGTTCATTTCAACATTCATACCCTTACCCGGTGTGGCACTTACTGTCTGTCTGTCTCTTCGTCGGCAATCTTCTTTTGCTGTATAAACCAACCCTTCTGAATCACCACAGTCCTTTTTGGGGAGAACCGATACAGTACAGAGGAACAGAAAATCTCAACGTTTGTGTTTGTCTTTTTTGTGTTCTCCATGTGTTCACCGTGTGTTGGCATATTTGCGTTAATATCTGTGCTGTTTAGCGACTGCGGATTCTCCTTTGTTCAACTATGTTGGTGATTCCAAAAGGTACAATAGACTACACCGCAAATGCTATTCTTAACTATCAAGGTCTTTCTTGGTAATGTGACGGCAAAAACATTTGGTTTAGGGTTAATACTGTAAAGTTGGCAAAGGAAGTGGTAAAAACGCCGCCATGTAACCTTTTTGTGCTGTCGGGAACACTTCGCTTGATTTATGACTTCTTATGGTGAATAAAGAACTGCGTTCCAGCGCCGGCCTTTCGACTGCCGACTGGCATAATTGCCTACCAATTATGCACCTGGCTTAAAAGGCCGCCGCCGTACTCAAAGTTCAGTCTCGTCTGGAACCACCTGTGTGGGAGCGCGACAGTAATGCATAGTATGTTCTTGAGTAAAATGCGGTTTCGCACTAATTTAGACCCTAAATAGAGTTATGGCACGGTTTGGAAAGCGTTTGAGTTGAGGAGAGGCTTGATTGGAACTGTCTTCGTCACAGGTAGATTAAACAGTGGTAAGTGGGTCTTTGCTTAGTAAAATCTTTTCCCTATTGAGTTGTTTTGTTCACGGCTCGTGGCCTGGTGGATACCAGCAACCAGCAAGAGTTACCGCTATGAAACCAGCAAAGAACGCGTTTGCACATTAAAAATGGAAGTGCTGTAATAGGTTAATCCGAATCTGCGGTTTTCTAGGTGAGGTCATGTGTATGCGCTTGAAGAAGACTCTGTTTCACTTCACAGCATTGCAGAAGCCGAACCAATCTGAAATTGCATTTGGACCACTTTGGTACAAACCGCCTAAACAGCGGGCCACTTTGATCGGGAGATACCAACGACGCACCTTTGTTCCCAGTTCGCTGATGAGATCGCTCGAATTGCAAATTTTGAATATAGACGACCGAATGTGGTATCAAATGAATGGTGACGATCTCTTGATTATTATTTTACCCATCAACATCTAATTACTGCAAGCTATATTCAGCTTTACCTCAGATACTTTTTTGGTCTCGGAGGAACAAATCCTGTAAACGTGAGCACCCAAACTGTAAATCTTTAACAAATATGACCGAGTGCGGTATAAAACAACTGATTTTGACCTCTATATTATTCCTTTACACACACCAGCACATCCACAGCCAATTACTGCATGCCACCTCTCAGATTACGCTCTCTCGTCATATTATATCGACTTACTTCATTGATTATCGGCCGATTACCCCCGGAACTCCACTTGGAAAACTTACCATAAAAGGGCAGTTAGTAGTTTACGCACCGTTCGCACCAGCAGCGACCTCAATTGAAGCGTTCAGACGAAGAAATGCCTCAGTCCATAAATAGATGAAACGAGAAAAACGCGTTCAAAGTTTTCGAACTAAAGTGGACTGAGGCATTTCTTCGTCTGAACGCTTCAATTGGGCGCCGATCTCTCGGAGTGGTGAATTTGCTTAGATCGATCTGAGAACCGTTCTATTTCAGCTTGCATTAACAAATTACGCGCTTTGGTGGAAAAGTAGCCGGAAAATCAGCTTGTATTAAAATTTTAAAAGAAAAAAAGCGAAAATAATCCCGTGTGTCACGGCGGCCCAGGCACCCGTGGAAGCGGTGTGTTTGTGAGTACGAAACCTGTTGAGGCGATGGGAAGTAGTCGACACAACACAAGCCCAACCCAGGCTGTCGAAAGTCAGAAATGGCAAGTAGACAAATGGGGACCAAACCGAATACAAAAGTGGTGTGTTGTTGAGAGACGGTCATTGTTTACTAGTGTATAGTTATAGAGCGATTGTGTATAATGATGTTGTGGCTGAGTGTGCTTTGGGTGGTGGCGAGCGGGGCGCTATTGGGCATGTCGTGTGCGTTCAAGAAGAAGAAGCGTACGTATCCAGAAAGTCAGTATCAAGCAACAGAGATATCGAATCCAAATGTCATAAACGAGCAGGGTGGACAGGCGGCGGCCGGGCAGACTCCAGGAGAAGGAGATTACGAAGTTGTACAGACCGACGCCAGCGGCAGCACCGACCTCCCCTCCAACAAAGACAAGAAGAATACTGACAAGCAGAAATCAAAGAAGAGCAAGCAGGAGAAGCCTACCGAGGACAAGTCAAAGAAAGACAGCGGCGATCTATACGAAGGGCTCGGCTGATTTGTTTTGATTCTCATTTTCTTGTTTACTAGCCCTTTAGCCTACTGGTCTGTTTGTTTCTGCCTGACAAATGTTCTCTAAACTGCAGTAACTAAAATTCTGTCAACCTATCTACGTACGTACTGTATGTAGGCGTTTGTTTGTTCACGCGACACGCACGGCGATCATGCCATCTCTGCCGGCTGGATGACTGTTGCCTGGGCCAAAGGTCAGCAGTCTGCTAGTAGCTACTATGAGCCCAACGTCTTCAAGTACCATGGCAAGAACAGAGGCCATCTAGACATCGACTTCTTCGGTATTTCTTCTAATCCCAGCCGCCGCACAGTAGTACATGCTTGAATTTTATAGAGAAACGGCGCAAGGCAGAGTACTGCACAGGGGAGTTTGCCTATCCCTCCGGTTGTGAGGGAACTGCCTGCAGCTATAAACTGAGCTGGAGACGCGAGGAACACATCGTCGAATTTGAATTGGAGGCCAAACTTCTGCTAAAACAATGGACCGGTCTTTCTAAAGACGGTGGAATGGTATGTTCTGTCCGCTTCTCTTGACTGCTCAGAACCCGATTCGATTGCATTAACAGACAAAAAAGCCAAAAAACTCAGAAAGCCAAAAAGAGAAGGCATTCTGTGTGCGTTACCTACATTGTACAATGTATGTACGTGTGCATACATACATTAATTAGCTGCATCGGTTCTAAACGTGTATTCATTCTCGTGTAGAAAACTATCACCCGGCGACTTTTCCGCAGGGTGACACACGCATATATGTAACAGGGGGTCTGGGGGTCTGCCCCCACCCGACTTAGGTTAGACCCCCCGGATGGGGACACCCCCCGAGACGATTTTGCCAACCCAACCCCTATACATGTTCTAGGGGGTTGGGGGTTACCCCCTAGCTGAAAAGGCCAAACCCCCTCACCCCACCAAGAGAGGTTACGGGACCCCCCTCCTCCGACCGAAAAATACAAGTACTAGTTGCGGCTCCAGCACTAACGAACTGGCTCAGAAATCACTAATTTTTAGCCTAAAATTCGCTTGAAAAGCCTTTGGAAACCGAATTTGGCGTTTCCACTGCTGATACTTAAGAGAAATCGGTGTTTTTGGAAGCCCTTTTTGTCATTTTTGCTTGTTTTTAGCTCAAAACGCTATTTGGCAGCTTAAAATAGCGATTTTTAGCGTCCTTACTGAAAAAAGCGAGCTAAGAACGCATTCCAGGCTTTTTGGAGCTTTTTGAAATTTTGTCCCCCCTCCTCGACCCCCCCCCCACTTGAGGAAACCCCCTACCCCCTCCCCCAGGTCGGCCCGGAGATGTTACATGTATGGTTGCACCCAACGACAGCAAAACGGGAGGGTTGTTCTTAAGGAGGTTGCCGGACCTTCTGTCTCTTGCTGCTCTATAGCAGTTGGCAGATGCACCACATCTAACTGAAAGAAGCTAATACGATGTAAGCATAACAGAAAAAGCAACTGCACTAAATGACCAGAAAGCTGCTGCTAACCAACACCGAATCTCTAGGGGCGTGCAAAAATCACGTGAGGCAAGAGAGGGGTGGGAGGTTCGCCAAATGACTACTAATCATTACGGTGGGGAGGGGGTTGGCGACTTCATTACATAATTTTTTAAAGTGCAGAAATCACTAAAGTGATCATAATTTTAATTGTTTTTTACGTACAGTACATGTAGTCCAGATGCCTCAGGTGCTTTGCCGGTAGTTGATTATGAAGATGAGTCTGACGACATCTCTAGCGGCCCATTATCTCACTTGTACACAAATTCAAATTATACTGAAGGACAAAAGTGCTGTGGCTTTTCTTGCCAACTATTGAGATGGGATTGACAAACAAAGCGTGAACTAACGGTTCTCGGCTCTTTTCCCCTCCGTTTGGTGCTGATCCCTGGTGCTGATGGTGACAATTTCTGTTTCCGTTCTGCACATTCTGTTGTTTTACTGATGCTTTCTCGTTAAAAGATCCAATGCACCCTGCTACTTTCCACCAAAACGCGTAATTTGTTAATGCAAGCTGAAATAGAACGGTTCTCTGATCGATCTAAGCAAATTCGGGTCGCTGCTGGTGCGAACGGTGCGTAATGGTGCGTATGGCGCGTACGGTGCGTAAACTACTAACTGCCCCATCCCATAAAAGCGATGATTACAGTAGGTATAGAAAGCCGTTTTTGCTTTAATAAACTAAAGGTTAAGAATGTCTTATACTGTCCGCTTTTCTAAGTAGTTAGTACACCAGTAATTAGTACAATTTATCTGTTCATATCTAAGATAAGCGTTTGTGATTCAGTTGAAATTTGTCATTTTTAGTGATACAGAATGTATTAGTATTGTACCAAAGGGGTGCGGGTTTGGTACACCATTTTCCGGTGGAGTAAGAAGAAAAAATCCGCCGAAAATAAAAAACACTGTCATACAGTAGATGATGTACGGACTAAAACTGTTAATTTCTGCAAATTTTTCCCTTCAGAACCGCTTCTAAATGCTCTCTTAAAGGCTCATTTTTCAAAATTTACCGCCTTGGTTGGACAATGGCCCAAACCAGGCCTCTTCAAAATTTTAATCCTTGTGAAAGAAATCCTGTGTACCACTGGAATGTACCCTTTCACTGAAATGCAATTTTTGGCTCAGTTACGGAAGTATTGGTTATTGGGTATTGGGGTATTGAGGGTATCAGGTACTGGTACTGGTATTGGGTATTGGGTTTTTCAGGTATTGTTCGCACTCTAATAGCTACTAATTTTTCCAAATGAGTTCTATTTACTTTCAGAGATCCTTGAACAATAAATTAAAAAATGGGAAAAAAAGAAAAATGTGCCGTCGCGACATCAACTAAATTCATACTTTTGTTGAAAAACATCGCCTGGCGACTTTTCTGTACAAAAACTCGTTTAAAGTATGAAACGCGCCCAAACGCGGCGCGAGATCTTTCCGCCGGCGACAAAAATCTACAAAAAGTTGTTAAAAAATTGAACTATTTTTGTCGCCGGCCTTTTTCTTGTTGAATTTTCAATGACAGGAATGTGTACATGATATTGTTTTAGTGCGAACCGACTATAACAATGCAGGAGAGCGCTCAACCGGCAGAAGATTTGAAAGAAGCTCGCAAAAATGTCTGTTGAGCAGAAAATTTTTATCTACATGGAGCGACAGTTTTTTCTGCAGAAAAGTCGCCTGGCGATCTTTTTGAACAAAAAACGGCCAAAAGTGTCTACACTTGAAACACTAATCGGCGCAAGTAGTGATATCCCTCTCTTCGGGGAAAAGTAAGTACATATCCCGCAAAAAGGTACACTAAAATAGTCCAGGCAAAATATAGTACAAGATGAGAATTTGATCGGAGCACCCTGAAATGTAGGAATCAGCTTGAAAAATAAGTTTTTATAGTTTTTGATGCCAGAAAATAGAGTTTAAATAAAAATTTCGCTATAAACGTTGTTGAAAAAGGCCATGTGTTTGAGTTGATGAGGCCTGACGTTACTAGGGTGTTTAACGGTTCTGCCGCGTTATTATAATATCAACAGTTTCTGTAAGGTAACAGAGAAAGCTGGCCAAGCAAAGATGGAAGAAGGTGGAAGAGTAAGACGTGGTCGTGGGCGTCCGAAGATAGGAAAAGGCATTGCTTGGACTCAAAATAAAGTTCAACAACTCATTTACCAATACGAATCTGGAGAGATTTCATCTGTACGAGATCTGACCGCTGCGATTTCCGATTTGTTAGGACATAGAGTCGCACTAACTTCAGTTCAAGTCTACTTAGTAAACGGTAAAAAGATAAACAGAATGTATGTCATAAGAGTTTTTTGTTGTATTTTTCTGTAGTTACGTTTAACTACGTGCAAGGCCTTCCATAAACTGCCGTACATGTACTAGGGAGCTTTGGGGTTACCCCTAGCTAGAAAGGCCAACCCCCTCCACACCCACCCACCACCCCGAACCAAAATTACAAGCACCAGTAGTGGCTCAAACATAACCAATTTTAACTTAAAATTCGCTTGAAAACCCTTTGGAAACCGAATTTGGCGTTTCCGCTGCTGATTTTGAAAGCCCTTTTTATCGTTTTTTGCTTGTTTATAGCTCTAAAACGCTACTTGACAGCTTAAAATAGCTATTTTTAACCTTTTTACTAAAAAAACGTGCTAAAAACGCATTTCCAGGCGTTCTGGAGCTTTTTTAAATGGCGGCTACTAAAGTTCGCAGCTCGCCCAATTTTCGGCCCAAAACTTGCCAGTTTCAGCTGATAATAATGTTTGCTTTTTCCCCTAAAATGTTAGGGGTAAAAGCACTGCAAGGCTTCCTTCCTCGCTTTCTGTAGCATTACATACATTTTCATTGCGTTACCCAAATCATGTCCTTCATCTGCTCCGCTCGCACCATCACGCATACTATGCCCTCACAACTCTATGTTGCTGTCTCGCAATGTAATCCGACATTTCTGATTTCATTTTCGCGGAATTTATATTAAATAAATCTTCGCAGTGGTGTTCTGGAGTTGGCGCCCGGCGGACGCGAACGGATGCGATGCTGCGAACTTTAGTAGTAGCCTTTTTATGTTTTGGACCCCCCTCTGGGCGAACATTCCTCGACCCCCACCCGACTTAGCCCCGCCCCGCCCCTATCCACACCCCCACGCCGGCCTGGACTTGTTACATGTATGATAAGCTACAACTTTCATACTGGCTTCTGTGGGACTGCATGCGATTTGGTGGCAATATTTCGTTTGATCACCCGTTTTATTATGTTGTGCAATATCATCAAGGCAATTGCAGAAAAAACAGTTGCTGATAAAGTAGCTTGTCGATGGCCTGTTAGTTTGCATGTTTGTTTGGTTGCATTGTGCTTCAGTGCCGACTGATTGAATGCAGAAACGTGCACATTCTTATTTTGTATGTAGACTAGAAGTCTGTTACATAACCTTCTCTGACGTTGCTTTTTAACCTGTGTCGCTTTATTCATAATAGACATCGTTTGGCGCAAAGCGATCGGATGAGCCCAGCAAATTTAACGTGCCTCCACTGTGTATATTTGGACCACTTTGGGTGGGATATACGAACTTCGCACCGCTGGGGGTGACATCACGGAATTGTCGGACAGAAATGATCTATATAATTAACTTCATTATGACTGTACAACTCGTGAGCGAGCCCTATACTGATGCGTCTCTAGGGGTAGCTACCTATTTTTTATATTTGGAAAACAGAACAGGCCCTCTGGAGCGTGCCCTAGATACGTCTCCAGGGGTACTTTAAATTTGGCAAAACAGCCCCCGGGGCGTGCCCTATGCTGATGTAGTGATTATGGGTCGTGATCACTAGACTCATCAGGCCAAGAGCTTTCAAATGATTTGCAACATGACCATATTTGGACAATTTTAGAATTTTGCTAAAAATAATCGATATTTATCGATAAAACTTGTTTGTTAATTTATAATTAATTATGACCATGAAAAAATTAATTTCTGTTTGGGATCGGTTCCTGATCCCCCAGCTGCATCTGATCCGTTGGATCATCTCCTCACGGATCTGGCTTAGGTGCTGAAGAGCCGGGCAAGATGACCCATCTCCCGGATCTGGCTGATATTAAAATATCCTAAAATAGAGCTCAATCGAAGGCCAACGGTGCATGCCCGGCCACCAGCAACCGCTGGAACCGGAGCTACGCCGGGTTAGGTGTAGCTGGGGGGGGGAAAATCAGGGAAGGTCAGAAATGGACTGTACGTTAATTAATTAACTTTCTTATGACTATACGACTCCGGAACGTGCCCTATACTGATGCGTACCCCTAGGGTTATTTTTATATTTGGAAAACAGGCCCTCCGGAGCGTGCCCCATACTGATGCGTCTCTAGGGGTATTTTTATATTTGGAAAACAGGCCCTCCGGAGCGTGCCTATACTGATGCGTCCCCCTAGGGGTATTTTTGTGTTTTTAAAACAGGCCCCCGCAGCGTGCCCTATACTGATGCGTCCCCTAGGGGTATTTTTATGTTTTTAAAACAGGCCCTGCGGAGCGTGTCTATACTGATGCATCCCCCTAGGGGTATTTTTATATTTGGAAAACCGGCCATCCGGAGCGTACCTATACTGATGCGCCCCCTAGGTGTATTTTTATATTTGGAAAACAGGCCATCCGGAGCGTGCCTATACTGATGCGTCTCTAGGGATACTTTTATGTTTGGCAAAACAGGACCCCCGGGGCGTGCCCTATGCTGATTTAGTGTTCATTAGACTCGCCAGGCGAAGGGCTTTCAAATGATATATGACATGACCATTTTGGACGATTTTGAAATTTTGGAATTTTGCCAAAAAAATTATCGATAATCGATATTTATCGATAGAAATCGTTAATTTATATTTATTTATGATCATTAAACACATTAGTTTTTGTTTGGGATCGGTTCCTGATTCCCCCCCCCCCCAGCTACACCTGATCCGCTACGCCCCCTCAAAGTTGGGTCGGCAGCAATTTTCGCTCATTTTCACATGTCTGACAGTCTCCATTCAAACAATCACCCTTCATTCGTTTCTTAAGCTAGGATCCCAAGGCCCTGCCGTTTTCACAAAAGTTAGGCATGAGTTGGCCAAACAAAATGAGCAAACTAAGGTGTGCTGTTTAGGGGAACGGGGTGTTTTGGCCTTTCTGTGTTCGAAAAAAAATTTTTCCGCAAAGCTTATTAGTTAGCAAACTGTTCGATGTAGTTTAGAGGGCAAACTTCGAAAACAAAGGCCATTTTTTACTCAGCGGGTCAAAATAGGTCGGATAAACGGATTGACAATAGATTCCCTTCAGAATTACATGAAGGCTGAACATTTATTTCAGGATTATGGCATGTTTCTTAGTGAAACTTCAGAGGTCCACAAGTTGCGACTGAGTAGTCTAGTGCAAAAATATGATATTCTGAATCAGAGCAGAAAACTGCACCAGACAGATACCACTGTTGTTCGTACATACACCCTTGGCGTTCGTTTGACATCTATTTTAACATATTTGGATACTAGCGGCATCCGCGAAAAGAAGTTGCTTAACCACCTACCTTATAGCCAAGTTGACTTTCTCGTAAAATGCATGTTAAGTTTGTATGTGTGCAAATTGGTTTGCGCAGTAGTCCCCGTTTGGGCATGGGTACGGCCATACATGTAACAGGACGGTCTGCTCCCCACCCGACTTAGGCCAGACCACGAAACGATATTTCCGATTTTCCTAGCAAGTAATTTTTTGAGCAGTAATTTCCTAGCAAGTAATTTTTTGAGGGGATGGGGCCCCCGAAACGATATTTCCGATTTTCCTAGCAAGTAATTTTTTGAGCAAGTTTTTGCGATTTTTTGCAATTTCAGACACAAAAATTGTCAAAATCGCCTGTAGAACAGCACTTTTTAGCTGTATTTCAGACCAAATTAGCCATTTTTGACGATTTTTGGCCGAAAAATTGCGATTTTTAGCGTTTTTTAGTGCCCAATCCCCTCCCAAAATTTGGGGATACACCCCCCCCGGCCGGCGCCAGATCCCCCAACCCCAGTTCTCCTTCGGCGGATGACCGATTACATGTAAATGTAAGGCATATATCCGGAGGTCGTCACGAGGATCCCAAAAATCGTCTTGGCGTTAAAAATAGAGAGAAGTTTGGGCTAGGGAGGAGGGTATGGCCGAGAATGTAGGTCCATGAGGCACCAAAAGGCTCGTGCTCTGAACCGGTAGGTAATAAAAAAAGCGTAGTCTGCCGCCAACTAAGCCCAGGAATGTGCATGCGTCCTAATCTAAAAGTCGTCATGTAATGAGAGTGTGGGTGCATTGCGAGTACGAGTTTGTTTATTTTTGCACACTGGCTGTGGTCTTATCTCAGTTGCGCAACTATGTTTTAGCTTTGCAGGAGTAGCTGGTGCAATGATCTCTGATGATCAAGATGTGTGGACGCACGGAGGTTGGCTTTTATTTCTTTAACAAATCTAAGTAAATTTATGATCATAATAACTGTCACCAATCCAATCCAACCTGTATACATTTGATGGTTAAAACAAAATGAATAACTTGTGATGATATGGTGTAGGAGGGCCGGTACACATGTGGAGAGAATCCATGCTGTGTACGTATGTAGCCGTTTCATTTTAAGCTTTAAACCGGGACCAGATACATAATTTGCCTCCACCGATTCGCCTCACCGCCGGGCCGTTAACCACACAAATGGCCACCATTTTTAACCGTTGCGTTATATAGTGCTTTGCAAAACCAATTTCCGCAAGGCATCACTGGTCTGCCGACTACATAACAAAACACTTCTAGACTTAACTTTTATGCCACCAGTGTTGGTGGGAAGTGGCCGTGGTCGGTGGTGGCGAACTATCAGGGTTCGTGCGGGACCTGGAAAGTCAGGGAGTCATGGAAAAGTCAGGGAATTTAAAAAAAGTCAGGGAATCAGGGAAAAGTCAGGGAATTTGGTGTCTGGTCAGGGAAAAGTTTGATAGCAGCAGAAACATCTTGCCGCCAAATGGTCTTGTGAGAACTTTACAGAACACCCTTTTGAAGATCGGTCTTCTGACTTATATACTACTACTTAAACCGGAAATTTACCCTCCGAATACCGTTTAAATGCGTTTTACAAAGCAAATTTTTTAAAATTTTCTCAGATTGGTTGCAGTTTCCTCACCCAGGTTGGTCAGGGAATTTTGAGTTCGGTCATGGAAAAGTCAGGGAAAGGTCAGGGAATTTTGCTATACAAAAGCCGCACGAACCCTGACTATCCTAGGCCGGTAGAAAATATGATTAAAGAATTATAGAATTATAAACAGTTCTCGATAGGACGTCAGTGGTTCTGGTTTCGTTATCTTTCGAATGGTTGCACGTCATCATTGCCACCTACGTTCTTGTCCATGTCTTGTTCTGCTTCAGATTTTGTCGTCGTCGCCTTCTCTTCCTCTAAACAATCAATGTCTGTTTAGTGAATCCGAACCGGTCTTGGTAGGTGTCCCAATCCCAAAACAGTGACTCAGGCCAATCCGTATCAATAAATACAGATCACTACAGATCAGATGGCCTGATTTCATATAATTGAGTTTTTATCAGTCAGGTCCTGGCTGATTTTTTCGAGTTTAGGAATAATATTACTGTGCACTAACGTGCGTTTTTAGTGTTCCAATACGTAATACGATCGAAATTCCGTTTCCTTTTAAAATAATTTTACCGCTTTCCCTGTAAATCATTTGACGACACTACACCTGTCCCGTATTACTGTGTCCGGGTTAAATTTTTGCCCGTTCGATATCGAACCAATTTTTCTAAAATAGCCCATTTTTGGCAGTTTCAGTCAACTTTGACCGGCCAACTCTGGAACGGTTTGACATTCAGTAGAACAGTCGACAAAGATTAGTAGAGTCACCGAATCTATTTCTATGCTAATTTTAGCCTAATCCAATTAGGAAAAAATTTCTTCTGTTATGCAGAAATTATTCGGCTAAAATGGTCAAAAATCGCTAATTTCGGCTCAAATTCAACCCAAAAGTACTATTTTACAGGCGATTTTACCAATTTTGTGTCTGAAATTGTGAAAATTCGCAATAATTTACTTAAAAAATAACTTGCCGGAAAAAACCGGAGGGCGTCGGAAAAATCGTCTCAGGGGTCCCATCCGGAGGGGCGTCTGGCCTAAGTCGGGGGGGGGGCAGACCCCTGACCTTTCTGTTACATGTTAGACTAGTACGTACGTTGGCTAGTGATCGATGTCACAGACTTGGTTGTTGTTTGTGCCCCGGTGATATCGCTGTTTTGCTTTGATGTCTCAGTCTGCGATTGTGACTCCAGCCCAGTGGTTGTAGCGAGAGGAGAAGTAGTGCTGGCCGATTCGGTGGACTCGGCAATCTGTTCTAGTAGAGTCTGCGTGTCATTCGCTGTCTCTGTGGCATTTTTCTCGTTAACGCCTTCGTCATCATCACTCCCGAAAAACGGAAAGCCGGGGAAGCAGCCGAGTGAAACTGAAATTGCTTCTCTGAGAGTCGTACAAATAGTAGGGTCAGTCTTACCGCTAGCTAGTGAGAAGAGAGTGATTGCCAGAAGAGTTGTCTTCATGATGGCTGTAGGGAGCGATCTATACGGTAGCCGGTAGTTACAGCAACGCTCGGGCGAAAGCGTCCGTAATAATAGACCTTAGACGAACAGATGAGCTCAATGTTGTTAGGTATTTTGCTGTGGTAACAGTTGGGCAGTAGGCGGGCGATCTGCATTCTAATTTGCTTTCTACGTATGCATGCTTTGCAGCGCCGGCCCACTTCTACCATAACCAAAGGATCAGTAAGGAGCGACGCAAATTCCTTGTTGTGTGTGCCTTCGCCTTTGTGCTCGTGTCGACACTCTGGGTCTTGCACACGGTCAGTTTCCATTCCTAACAACCGTGCACTTAATGAGCGTTCTCTTTTCAGGTGCTTTATCACAGAGACAAAGCCAGCGATTTGTCGGTAGCCTTCCGAAGAGAGACAAATTTCTCTAACCCGGAGTTTTTCAAGCAGTCTTTCTTCGATGTGTCCGTATGTTGCGGTTTCTCTCTTTCGTAAGTATTGCCATTTTTTTCAGTTGTTGTGTTTTCTGCGCTCGTCATGGCTGTTTGTGTGGTACGCTGCTCTCAGTGCCAAGCACTGGCTGCCTGTCGCTTTCAGCACAGTCTCCACCACCGTTTTCTTGCTCATAAAATCTATCTTCTATTTTCAAGGAAAGGTATGCATGCATTAGAACTTAGAGTCGGTGTCTATCACGATCGAACCCCCTAAAATGAACATTTGGCTTAGCGAAGTGTAAGATGGTGCACGCACTAATGTTGTTGTACTGTATTATGTTATCTCTCATTATATATGAGTTACATGTACACCAAACCATGGCAAATTGACGACACTACAAAATATTGAAATAAAGACTGCCCAGAGGGGGTTCCAGACTAGCTAGAGCCACCCAAAAAGATTGAAAAGATTTTCGTGTGACCAAATGTAACTTTTGATCTTTGCTTCCTAGTTTAGTAATCTACTTGCGTAGTTACTAATTTTGGCCCCGTAGTTAAGCGAGCCGACTTTCCTCGGTCTGTATCTCGGAACGGAGCGTCAAAAATACATAAACCCCTTTAAGATGCGTACCGTGCCTCGTGTTAGTGTACCAGTGCACTGATCTCTACGCCAAAGTGCGATTTTCATCTTTGATTACCAAAACTTTTATTACTGTATCGTCGTAGATAGATTTTCCGAAAGCCTGTCGGTCCTGTTTTATAAGCTTTTTAAGTTTTTAAAAACTATTAACCTTGATAGTGTTCAAGGCAAACTTGCCGTTTATGTTTTCTCTTTCTTTTTCGCTTTGCTGCAAACTGTTCTCGCACGAATATCGATCGGTTACGTACTGTACGTACGTACCTTTGTATGTGTCTAGCAAAGCAGGCATTAAATTGTTTATTTATTTTGTATCCGACTCTCCATCCGCTACTTACATCGGTTTTTATAAGTTCAGTTCCTGATACAGTCAGTATCAGTCGGTCGGAATCGAAATTCTGGCTTTACCCGTCGGAAATTTTTGATAGAATTCTCTGTAGTCGTTCATGGGCCTTACCCTCCCCTAGCCGGCCAACACCCTTCCCGTGGCCGTGCAGGCTAGGCTTCCCTACCCCACCGAAAATGTGGGCGATTTTTTAGGAAAATCGGCAATTTTGCAGTGGTTTTTGTCTTTCCTGGGACTTTAGACTTCTTTGACTTCAGGCCCCTCCCTCAACAACATAAGTTGCAAGTTGTGTGCTTTCAGCCTGGAGAGATCCCGGATTATTTGCTGGTGTTGGCTGCATTGATAATGAGCTGGGTGGAGCTGTGGTTGTTGCCATTTGACGTGCTCAAGAAAGAACGCAGGCAACGTCGGATGGAGGGTGATTTCATTTTGCCATTTCGTTTGCACGCCCCGCAACTTGTGTCCGTATAATTGATCGCGCACCCCACCCAAGTTCGATTGCGAGCTTCTGTCTGCTGAGCCAAAAGAGTTAATCAGTGCGCCGTGTGTGGTCTTGTGCAAGGCTTATTGTCCCTTTGATGTAGGCGTAATTTCGGCCTCAGCCCAGGCGCTCTTGAGACCGAGTTGACATGCGCAATCTAGGTACTGGCCAAGCCATGCGTTGTAGTTCGTATTCACCGACCGCTTGATCTGCTTTTTACTACTACCGATCTTTTCAGATCAGGAAGCATTAATCATCAATGGGGCGGGCCGCGGTGGAGAAACGGACTTGGATTTTCGATCGGCTGTAGAATTTTCATCAGGTTTGTAGAACGAACGCACGCTGAGCAGAAGACAGCCTCACTGTGCTGACTTAGGCAGTTCGGATGAAGGCGGAGGTCCGGATGGAGCTCGCAGAGTGAAGCGAGTTAGACCGAACACAGTCTACAGACCCTATTCGAATAACGATGTAAACGTGTTACTGGGTGGTGCAGGCAGAGGCAGTGCAGTGAGTCTGATTGCAGTACGTGCAAGCAGCCAAAGAGTCGATGGAGCATGCGAGGCAGTGGCACAGCCATGTTGAGAGTTGGACTCAGTCTTCCAAGGACCCTGTTGTTCGATTCACTTCCGACCGTCAGTATGGAAAAGTCTACTACCTCAAGGTAACGTCCTTGCTACCTACAGCTGGTAGTAGGCCGACTATTCATACATGGCCCGGAAAAATCTGGAGGCACAAGTTGGTTTGTACTAGTTTGTACAGTACTGTACATATAATTTTGGGGTGACGTGTGAGGGCTTCTAGCTAGGGGTAACCCCAAAACCCCTAGCTCGCCCGTCTAGTGGTTGGTTGGCCCCCTCAGGCTCTGGGTTACTGTCCTTAATATCCCATTTCACGAAATTTTTGGAAGAATTTTCTACTGAAAAAATAGCTTAAAAGATATTCTACGTTGTACCTACCAACAAATGAGCTCAAAATAACTCATTTGAACTTATTTGAACGGAACATAATCCACAAAAAGTGTTGATTTTAGGCAAAAATCTGACTTAACCACCTTACCATGTACCATCTACTCATATCTACGTCGGCTGCGGCTACCTATCAACCGAAATGTCAGTCTTTGTTTGTAACCAAGCAGTGCAAGGTTTTGTTCTTAGGATGAAATACCGGCTCCGGTCGAAAAATTGTTTCACGTGCTTTACACAGATGCCGGACATCAGCCAAAATGGAACAAACAGTGTCTAGAAACGAAGGTAAGTACTTCTGTACTACGGCAATCTATCGGAAGTCTGGCAACTATCGAAAGTTTTCCTGAAAATCAAGTGGCTACTAGTGAAAAGTCTTCTTGTACAATTATTGGCCAGACTTCGCGTCAATTAGCCTTTACTTGCTCCCAATCGGAGCGTAAATTTTGTTGCTACCCTATCTAGTCAATAAATTACAGTGGAAAGTAGAATTTGAGCTTCCCTTCGTACCATTCTGTAACCAGCTACGTTTTCAGTGTGTTCTCCGGGTCGATCAGTTCACAGATGTTATTTACTCGTTGTCGGCCCCTGCACTGCGTGGCTACATCTCTTCCAGGTGCGGTTGCTTTGTTGACTGTGCAGAGCAGAGCGTGAGGTTTAAGAGAGTTTCTGGATGTGCGCTACTACGAGGTGGACTCGGAGAGGAGGACCTACGTGGTGACCAACGTCTCTGTGGCTTCTACCATTGTGCCGGTGTCGTCGCACAACAAACTTGTCCGGTAAAGTGGCTCCCTGTGACAGCGGTGCAGTGTGTCTCTGCAGAGGAGAGAACGGACCGAACCTGTGGGTGTTCCAGCCCAGTGCTTCCAATGCAGATCACTCGTCTTTCGAATGGATCATGAACACTAACATAAAGGCAAGTTGCACGCGATGTCCGTTGCCCACCACAATCACTGTCTTCTTGTAGGGTGACATACCAAAAAGACTGGTGGAGCGAAGTTTGAGTTCATTTCTGGTTAATTTTACGAAAGCTTTAAAAGCACATATCGTCACCATAGAGTAAATGCGGTGTTAATTTATTTATGGGTACTGCCTGTGTACTTAGTAGTGTACTGTACTGTGCAAGGCTACTGGATTCAGTTTTGATCTCAGGGTGATTTAGCTGTCTTTATCATGCTACTTTGTGGTGGTTGTGCTTTGATTATCCGCTTGCTTCTGTATAATAGATCTTGTTGCACAGAAATTGCTCTACCATACATACTACATGTGCTGCAAAAATCCGAGGGGACCTGTAGTCGTCTCTGGTGGGGTCACGAAAAAGTCCAAAAATAGCTATTTTTGTCTTAGAAGAGCAAAATTTTTCCCTTCGGGAGGTTGTTTACAGAGAGTTTAGAAGTAGGCTAGCGATGCAAGGGGATCCATGTATGACACACAGTGGCCACGCAGCATGTCCCAAACTCCTCCAGTCCCTCCATCTATCCTCTTAATACAGAATCTGATGATCAATCGAGTAGCATCTGAGGGCGCGGCCCAATCCAGTGCTATTTAGCCCACTCATGGCATCCATTCTCCACGAAACCAACGTGATTTTCATTTTTGATTGACATGAAACAGTCAAACATAAAGCTGTAATCTGAGCAAGGTGTCGTTCTATCAAATTCGAGCCAAGTATGGCTATTAAGATGCATTTTGTGAGAGTCAGCTTAGAGACTGCAAGTAGGGTCCATCCGATCCGATTTGCGGGGGGTCTTACGGCCTACGATCAGGTTCGAGGTCCATTTCGCTACCCCCGTGATTCGTCATCTCGGACGATCTTCTTCCCAACGCGGGCATGCTTTGTGGAGTGGCTTCGGTGCAATGGCACATCCAGTCGGTTCCCATTTTTTACCTACTAGCTGTCACCAGCTTTCGGTGGCCTGGGTGGAGCGTTGTGACGACGACCAACTCTTTGCGCCGCGCCGAGAGAATGAGCGCACGACGTCGCGCACAGTGGCAGTGTGGCCTAAACCACTACACCAACCGGCGGCAATACCTTAGGGCACTACCTTAGGCACTACCTTAGGGTCATCTTACGGATCTGGCTCATATCAAAATATGTTAAAATAGAGCTTAATCAAAGAACAGTGCATGCCCGGCCACCAGCAACCCCCTGGAACCCGAGCTACACCTCCTTAAAGCGCATTAAAGTGTGCTGTTTAGGGGAGGGGGTTCTTTGGCCTCTCAAAATGTAAGAAAAAAATTTCTTCCGCAAAGCTTAATGTTTAACATACTGTATGTAGTAAAGTAGCTATGCAGTTTTGTGTGCGGAAGTTCGAAAATGCATTTGGCTCTGACCCTAATTTGAGTCACCTTTCAAACAAGCATGCTGCAACAAGTGCAGCCGTTTTCTTCCCAAATCATAAAAATCTTCAAAACTAGGCAACGTAGAGCAAAAATATGGTTATTTTCGGAATCAGCAGGAAAAACTACATGATTACGAAAATGACATCTGCTTTTTAATCTGACCGCTCCTAAGCTACTTAAGTGGTTTTTATGCCCTGATACTCAGATGGCCATATCCGGATTCCGGTGCCGGATCCGGATATGCCGGATATCAGTCACAGATGAGAAAACGTGATTTTTTACGTATTTGAACATAAAATTAGATTAGTTCCAGTCATTTTAGGATATTTTTCGCTATTTAACTGCACAAAATGCTAAAAACCCACTCTCAAAATATCACCAGAGTGCGGAATCGCTTTGCACATACATTGTACATCTCTGGTGGTTTATCTTTGCCACTTAGAGTAAGGCTTCTCGTAAACCCTTTTTACCCATACAATATGTCCCTATTTGTCTTCCCCTTACTTATTGGCTTGCTCAGGATTTTGCAAAAGGAAGTATTAAATTCTTAGATCTCTGGTTGAGCCATCAGGGCGAGAAAATTTGAACAAAATTAGCTTCAAAAACGCTTTTGAAAGCATTCTCAGTATAGTATTAAGAGTCAGTCTCTGAACTGATCGAGTTTTGGCCCTTTGCCCTATTCAGACCCAAAATTGAAACTTTGGCCTAGAGAGCTGTAAGTTGATACACTAATACATATCGATAGGTTATGCAACCACCGCAAAGGATTTCCCGATTTGACGCTCCAGTCCCGAGATACAGCCGTCTGAAAATCGGCTCGCTTAACTATGGGACAAAATTTCGAACTTGAATTTCTTTCCTGCTAAAAACAGTTGGGACCTAGAATTTGGGGGTTTTACGTAACTTTTAGAGTACTTTAAGAATTTTTGGTCGGTTTTCGATTTTGACGAAAAAAATTTTTTTCGACCCCCTTCCCGCCCCCTAGCTCGTCTGGAACCCCCCCCCCTATGTGGGTTTTTTATTTCAGATTACTGTAGCGCCATTTGTTAGCTACACATTGGCGCGAAGCACGATAGCCCACAGCCCGGGGTTTTGGAGTAAATTGACTTCAAATGGCTGAAAATCACATTTTTTTCCAGTTTTACTATGGGACACAAATTTTGAAATTGAATTTTCTTTCCTGCTAAAAACAGTTGGGACCTAGAATTGGGGGATATTACGTAACTTTTAGAGTACTTTAAGAATTTTTGGTAGGTTTTCGATTTTGACGAAAAAAATTTTTTTCGACCCCCTTCCCGCCCCCCTAGCTCGTCTGGAACCCCCCTATGTGGGTTTTTTATTTCAGATTACTGTAGCGCCATTTGTTAGCTACAGATTCGTGCCAAGCACGATAACCCACGGCCCGGGGTTTTGGAGTTAATTGACTCCAAATATCTGAAAATCGCATTTTTTTCAGTTTTACTGAAGGAAAAAATTTCGAAGTTGAATTTCGATTTTCAGCTATTTGGAGTCAATTTACTCCAAAACCCCGGGTCGTGGGTTATCGTGCTTGGCACCAATCTGTAGCTAACAAATGGCGCTATAGTACTCTGAAATAAAAAGACCCACTTAGGGGGGGTTCCAGACGAGCTAGGGGGCCGGGAAGGGGGTCGAAAAAACTTTTTTTCGTCAAAATCGAAAACCGACCAAAAATTCTTAAAGTACTCTAAAAGTTACGTAAAATCCCCAAATTCTAGGTCCCAACTGTTTTTAGCAGGAAAGAAATTCAAGTTCGAAATTTTTGTCCCATAGTTAAGCGAGCCGATTTTCAGACGGCTGTATCTCGGGACTGGAGCGTCAAATCGGGAAATCCTTTGCGGCGGTTACATAACCTATCGATATGTATTAGTGTACCAACTCTAGGCCAAAGTTTCAATTTTGGGTCTGAATACTCAAACTCGATCTGACCAGAGAACGACTCTTAACAGAAATTAGGAGGTATTGTAGTCTGAAGAGGTCTGGTTGGGCAACGGCCCAAGCAGGGCGAGAAAATTTTGAAAAATTAGCCTTCTTACACGCTTCTTACATTTTGGCATAAAATATTCAAGATTTGATAGGTAGGTTTTCGAGAAAGTTGACTTTGAATGAACAAAATCGCCAGACAATAGGGACAAAAAAGCAGGTTTTTGTACATTCAAAGTCGATTTTCTCGAAAACCTACCTCTCAAATCTTGAATATTTTACACCAAAATGTAGGTCCTGAATAGCGCTACGAAATTCTAAAATAAAAAAGTGCATCTAGGGGGGTTCCAGTCGAGCTAGGGGGCTCCAAAGGTGGGCGAAAAAAATTTTTTTCATGGAAAACAATTTTCGACTGAAAATTCTTAATCTACTCAAAAAGTTAGCTAAAAGCCCCAATTTTTAGGTCTCAGTTCCGATTTAAAGGCTAGGAATCGTTTGCGACATTTCCGAGCACAGTGAAAGCTGGCGATTTTTTCAGGTTTTGGACATTCAAAGTGAATTTTCTCAAAAACCTACCTCTCAAATCTTGAATATTTTACACCAAAATGTAGGTCCTGAATAGCGCTACGAAATTCTAAAATAAAAAAGTGCATCTAGGGGGGGTTCCAGTCGAGCTGGGGGGCTCCAAAGGGGGGCGAAAAACATTTTTTTCATCGAAAACAATTTTGGACTAAAGATTCTTAATCTACTCGAAAAGTTACCTAAAAGCCCCAATTTTTAAGTCCCAACCATTGTCAGTAAGAAAGAAATTCAAGTTGGAAATTTTCGTCCCATAGTTAAGCAAGCCGATTTTCGCGGGCTTATATCTCGAGCGTGGAGCGTCGAATTGGGAATTCCTCAGCAGCAGTTGAATAACTCATCAAGTAGTATTAGTGTGCCAACTTACAGCCCTCTACGCCAAACTTTCAATTTTGGGTCTGAATACCAAGACTCGATCGAATCAGACACTGACTCTTAATGCGCTCTTTTTGTTTGACCAACTCATGCCTAACTTCTGTTAAAACATTAGCTCAGCGGGCCTTTGCAAAAAAAATTATGAAGATTTTTCGAAAAAAAACGGAGTAGCATTTTGCGGCAATTGGCCCTATTTAGACCAAAAATTGAATCTTTAAGCTAAAGAGTTGTGAGTTGGCACACTAATAATGAGTTATCTTTCAGCTGAAAAGCATTAGTGGACGCTCCTGTCCTGAGATACAGTCTTCCGAAAATCGGTCCTCTTAACTTTGGGGAGCCGGACAACCACCAACTCGCCGCCGGACAAGTCGCCACACGGACAACTCACTTAACTATGGGACCAAAATTTCAAACTCGAATTTCTAACCTACCAGTTTGTGCTGGGAGTTAAAAATTTGGCTTTTTACTTTACTTTTTGAGTACTTTAAGAATCTGAGGTCAAATTCGCTTTTGGAGAAAAAAATTTTTTATACTCTGACTCCTCATACACGTAGCTCGTCTGGTACCCCCCCGGAACCTGTTTTTTTATTACAAATTATAGTAGCGCTATCGATTTTCTACATTTTGGTATAACGTACGTCGAACTAGCTGCCGTCGGTTAATGAGAAACATACGCTTAACCATTACTTTTCGTGCATAAATTGTCCAATTCGAATTTCTAATCACTCAAAGGTCAAACTGCACCACTGCAGCCAGCCCCCACTGACACTACCACAACAACTAAAACAACTGAAACAAAACGTTTACCAAGAATTTATTCTTGCCTATGCTAATGTTACATTAACAGTACCCAAATAAATATCATGCTTATTCGAGAATGGTGATCGTGATCTGTTTTATTGACAGTCGCTCACACTTCGGACAGCTGAGACCAAAGCCTCCATTTGTTAATCTTTCTGTTACACTGAGCGTGCCAGAGACAGTGCAAGGGTATAAAAGCAGTTGGTGGTGAGCAGAGTATAGTTGTTGTATAGAGAGAGAGAGAGAGAGATGGGTGCGTTGATGGTGTTTGTGTTGTTTGTGCTGGTGGTGGTGGCTGCTCTGGTGGCGGCGCACAAGGTCGGGGCCCTGCAACCGATGCTGCAGAAGTGCAAGGAGATGGGACTGCCCTGCCCGTTCGTCTGTGACAAACCGCCCGCCCAGTAGAACAACTCACTCGTCGTTTGGGATACTGGTTATCTTATCACTAGTTGTTCTTCGCTCTCACTATCCTTCCTTGTAACCAATAAAGTGTCTTTCTGAATTTCTTGTCGTTCTTTGTACCAGCCATTTTGAGTTCGTTTCTATCAGTAAGTCTGAGGAGGCAATGCCACTAAGGCTCCGATCCGATCCGATCCGATGTGTGGGGGGAACCTTACTGCCCTACGCTTAGACCTATGCGGTCCATTGCGCGACCCCCGTGGTTCGTCATCTCGGACGTTTTCCTTCTATCACTGCCAGCCACTCTAGCCATGCTGTTGGGCGCTAGGTACTAAGAGAGTGCCTAGCGCGTTGACGTCATGGTGCTGTCAGCTCCCAACGGCCGCCCGGCCCTACGGACTAAACCGGTATCGGCCTTATTGCTGGTTTGTCAGACAGCTCCTAACGTCCTTGATCTTCTCCTCCAACATGGCATGCTTTTGGAGCGGCTTCGGTGCAATGGCTCATCCAGTCGGTTCCCATTTTACCTACCGCTGTAACCAGCTTTCGGTGGCCTGGGTGGAGCTTTGTGCCGACGACCTGGGTGGAGAGGATGAACGCACGACGTCCCGCACAGTGGCCATGCGGCCTAAACCACTACACCAACTGTGCCGGCCACTAAGGCTCACTGCCTTCTTCAGCTCGGAGAAATAGTACTGTTAAAGTAGGAAAACATTTTCGAGTTTGTGTATTTGCCGTATTAGTGCGTCGATTTTTTGTGCTGTTTTTTCTGAAGTCGGCATTCCGTCATCAATGACGACGATGTACGTACGAGTCCGTACGTACGTACGTATGTATGTACGTATGTATGAGACAAAAGTACTACCAGTCAAGATCCACAGCGATCTGTTAGCAGCCCAGTTCCTAGCAGTTGCCGCTAGCCCTGGCCACCCACTGGAAGAGCTGATGCGTCTGGCCCCTCGGCCCCGCCAAATGAAAGAAACTCTACCTTCCCGATATGCCGAAGTGGTAGATATCACGCTAGCCGGCGCCCTCTCCCTCAAGGAGCATTTAAAAAACATCCACTCTTTCCATGTGGAGTTCGCGGCTGGATGGCTCGGCCCAAATCGGGTATTACAAGAAGAACCTCCGCCGATCCATGCCTCAGAGACTATGCTATCACGGCGGACAAGGTGCACTCTTGCACAGTTGAGGTCAGGGTTCAGTACCTTGCTACGTTCATATCAACATCGGCTCCACCCTGAAGCCGATCCAAACTGCCCGGACTGTGGGCAGCAACCTCATGATACGCCACACTTGTTTGGCTGCCGGGCCAAACCAACAACACTCTCAACAAGGGACCTATGGACACAGCCAGTGGTTGCAGCAGCTTTCCTGGGCGTGTGACCGACGGCGGCTAACAACAACAACAACGATGTACGTACAATGTACCCAGCGGCTTCTAGTACCTTTTTAAGGCCAACTACTCTAGTTCAAGGTGGTGCGAGTGCGGAATAATAGTTTCTCATTTTAATGCCCTAAAGGGGTGCTTGCTTGGTGATGCATGCCTAGAAGGGCTACAAGTTACAAACCACTTGCATAACCGGTCCAGTGGACTAACAGAAAGAAATCCATGAAGCCAGCACAGTTGATCAAGTTGTTTGCCCACCGACTGTTGTGAAAAAGAAGCAAGGGAAGAAGCACGTGCTGCATTATGTTGAATCTCTCGGCGCGGAGAGTGCTCATCACAAAGAGGAGTCGCGCGTGTGCCAGCTCAACTTCTGCGCCGACTTTCTCGCACTACCTGTGGTGGTCTGAGACCGGCTGTCTATCTGCCAATGAGGAGTTGGGCGAGCCTCTCAGCCCTTCACCCAGCGCACGTCCTGCTACCGTACGTCAGGTTTGGCTTTGGTTGGGGAGCCTCTACCGTACATCGCTTCCTCATAGCTTCCAGTTTGTGTTGTCCGTTCTGTCTCTTCATGTAGTTTTGTTTGTAACTGGTGTCAACATACAGTGTACCAGTGATTGTTTGTTATAGATAGTAACTGAGATGTCGTTGTTTGTGGTGCCGGGCGGAGCAGACTTTGACGTGGAGCGAGTGAGCAGTCGTCATTTCCGACTGACCAACGCGAGCGACCGACACGTGGCCATAAAGGTGCGTTGCTCCAACAACCAGTTGTACCGCGTCAAGCCGGTCTTCTCAGTTCTGGAGCCGGGGCAGATGGCCGAGCTGGAGGTGTGGCGCATGAAAGGACCTGCCAAGATCGACCGACTCGTCATTCAGATGGTCGAGCTGACCGCACCCTGCAAGGCCGAGGACGTGTCCAGACTGTTCAAACATGGTCGCAAGTACACCAGCGCCAACCTCGTACTGAACGCCGGAGACCAACCGCAGCACTCGGACGCCTCACTCGCCCCGGAAACTGAACACGCTACTGTTGAAGAGGACCTTGTCTAATCTCCGTCTGTCTCTCACTCAATCTACTTATTGTTCTTACTGACTTTCTGAGTATTTCACTATAAAGCACCGGTTATACATGTTAATCGACGTACGAGTCCAGATCACAACATTTTCCAAGTCGAGACCGTTGAGGCGGTTCTAAGAGTCAGTCTCTGAACCGATCGAGTCTGAGTATTCAAACTCAAAATTGAAACTTGGCGCAGGAAGTTAGAAGTTGGTGCACTGACAGCCCTTAATGAGTTGTTGAACCGTTGCAACGGAATACCGAATTCGACGGTCCAGTCTTCATTATTTTTAGTGCATAAAATTTTCAATTAGAATTTCTAACCTAACAATTGGCGCTGGAAGTTGCATTGTTTTCAGTTTCTAAGCAATCACAATCGAATTTCATTGCTTCTGAGACAGTTATATAGCCGGTCTCCACCGAAATCACACGCGTTTCTAGGCGACCGAGCTCCATCACGAAAGACTGCGTCTACAGAATCAGGAGAAACAGAAAGTTGCTCACAGATCGTGTCCACCTTACTGCGATCCACTTGAGACTGGTCTGCATCAGCGCTTACGTTCTGGACCAGCCAACAACCGTTCAAGTTTAAGTTTTTCTTAGAGTTTTTGTTGTTTTTTGCTTTAGTGGAGTAGTTTGCGAAGTTTTTAGTCCACTGGACCGGTTATGCAACTTGTTTGTAACTTGTAGCCCTTCTAGGAATGCATCCCCAAGCAAGCACCCTATTAGCGTGCTGAAAAATGAGAAAATATTATGCCTCATTCCTTGAACTCGAAAAATGGCACTAGAAGCCGCCGGGTACAACCTACATTGTATGTACCTTACCTCGTCATTGATTACGGAATGCCGACTTCAGAAAAAAACAGTACAAAAAATCGACGCACTAATACGACAAATACACATCACAAACTCGAAAATGTTTTCCTACTTTAACTCTACAATTTCTCCGAGCTGAAGAAGGCAGTGAGCTTATTGGCATTGCCTTCCTCATACTTACTGATCGAACCAAACTCAAAATGGCTGGTACAAACTACAAAGAACGACGAGAAATTCAGAAAGACACTTTATTAGTTAGAAGGAAGGATAGTGAGAGCGAAGAACAACTAGTGATAAGATAACCAGTATCCCAAGCGACGAGTGAGTTGTTCTACTGGCCGGGCGGTTTGTCACACACGAACGGGCAGGGCAGTCCCATCTCCTTGCACTTCTGCAGCATCGGTTGCAGGGCCCCGACCTTGTGCGCCGCCACCAGAGCAGCCACCACCACCAGCACAAACAACACAAACACCATCAACGCACCCATCTCTCTCTCTCTCTATACAACAACTATACTCTGCTCACCACCAACTGCTTTTATACCCGCACTGCCTATGGCACGCTTAGTGTAACAGAAAGATTAACAAATGGAGGCTTTGGTCTCAGCTGTCCGAAGTGTGATTGACTGTCAATAAAACAGATCCCGTGTGTCACGGCGGCCCCGGCATCCGTGAGAGCGGTTGTTTGTGGGTTCGAAACCGGTCGAAGCGACTGGAAGTAGTCGACGTAAAGCCCAACCCAGACCGCCGAAAGCCGGTGATGGCCAGTAGGTAAATGGGAACCGAACCGGCGCTGCCGTTGAACCTAATGGCAGCAAAGGGGAGGGTTGTTTGTAGACAGGGCTACCCCATTGAAGGGCTCTGAAAAGAGCGAGGGGTGTCCTGAGCTGTCCGAAAGGACAGTGGAACTCATAAAGAAACAAACAAACAGATCACCATCACCATTGTCGAATGAGGATGATATTTATTTGGGTACTGTTTCTGTAACATTAGCAAAGGCAAGATATTCTTGGTAAAGGTTTTACACGATTGGACTCAATTACTCAAGTTTTCGCGGAAATGCACATGCTTCACGATTTAAATGTACAGTAAGACACGAGTTGACATTGACAGATATGCATAAAGTTTGGTGTTCACTGCGTGCTCAATACTGGTTGTTTTCGACTGTGTCGAACTGGCATCGGCGAGTTAAGGTGGCCATTTGCTCAAACAGTTCTGCCATTGACTCGCGGATCGCTTCTTCTGTCAATGAAGCACTTGACTTGGCTACTCGCACATCTCTCTGAAATTGAAACCGATTTATACTACGGCACTCACACATGACTGGCAATTCTGAAAGAGGAGACACCAGTTTAGATCCTACTTTCTGCGACAAGATGTGACACTTTAGGGTCAACTGTTCTCGTTTCTGATCAGTGTTAGCAGCGATTATGTACAAATGAGCCTGCTTCAGTAACTGAAAACGTGACAATGCATTAGAGCAAATAGGTACTCGACGCTAGAACCTGCAGATGTCGTTCAGTAGCTACTGTAGCGTTGAGAGTGACAGTGATAGCAGAGGTCGGGGCCAACACACCGTTGTTATTATGCGCTGCCAGCTTCAGATGCTGGTTGGTTACGTCGGTCTTGAGTCTGTACTTGACATTCTGTCGTCCCTTGTTGCACAGGCCAAGGCTGCATTTGTACCTGCCGTCACTGCTCACGGAGAACAGCGCCGCTGTAGATTGCACTTCTAAGCCACACTCTAATGATGCACAGCCCATCATCTTGCACACGCACACAGTTTACACAACACAGAACGGCACTACCACAAAGATTGTACAATGTAAGGCTGGCCCTGCCGTACATGCACAAGCTGCTTTGTACAGTCAGGCACTTAACGCCCTTTATGGTGCGGGTACCAAGGGTGGTAGTACCATATATGTACCTCCACGTTCGGGGCCTGTGGTGGTACCATAAGGTACTGGTACCATATATTAGTACCCCTACCTTCGCATTGGTACCGGTACCATATATGGTACCACTCTGTTCAGATTTCGTACCTTAGATACGGTAGTGGTTATGGTACCGGCACTCATGGCCATGGGTAGGAGTACCATATGAATTATTTCAGAATATTGTCGCACTATCACTTCCTAAAATTTAGTATAAAACATATTGGCTGAGCGGTGGAGCAATGCAGTGAAATATAGCCACAGAGATAAAATACTAAGGAAAATTTGCAGTTTGTTGTCATGGATTTTGCTGACTTTTCATGTTTAAAGCTATATTTCACCACAATGCTCCATAATTCAGCCAATGTGTTTTATACCAAATTGTAGGGAATTGACAGCGCTACAATATTCTGAAATAAATCGAATGTTAAGGGGGGTTCCAGACGAGCTAGGAGGCTCCAAAGAGGGTCGAAAAAATAGTTTCCTCAAAAATGAAATTCGATCGCGGATTCGCAAACTACTCCAAAAGTCACCTAAAAGCCCCAATTGTTGAGCCAGAACTCAAGTTGGTAGGCTAGAAATGCCAATAGGAAGTTTGGTGCCGTAGAAAAAGTCAAAATTTTGATGATTTTTCATTTTTGAAGCAATATTTCACTACATTGCTCCACCGCTCAGCCAATGTGTTTTATACTAAATTGTGGGGAACTGGTAGCGCTACAATATTGTGAAATAAAAAAAATTGTTAAGTGGGGTTCCAGACGAGCTAGGGAGGCTCAAGGGGGGGGGCGAAAAAAAGTTTTTCCCAAAAATGGAATTCGATCGTTGATTCTTAAAGTACTCCAATAGTTGCATAAAAGTCCCAATTTTTAAGTCCAAACTCTGATTAGTGCACTAGAAATACCATTTTGAAATTTAGATCTCATAGATAAGCGGACCAGAATTTTCAGAGGGCCATATCTCGAGCGTAGAGCGTCGAATCGGGAAATCCTTTGCGGTGGTTATATCAACTATCAACACGTGGCCGTCCAACTTACAGCCTTCTACGTCAAACTTTCAATTTTGGGTCTGAATAGGGCAAAGGGCCAAGACTCGATCGAATCAGAGACTGACTCTTAAAATACACTATTCTGTCTGAGCTCATTTATGCCTAATGAGGGTGGGGCATCGGCCCGAGAGGTCAACCTTTTCATTGCAGGGCTTCAGAAGGGCGACTACCTTTTCTGCGATTCTCTACTTAATTAATTGATATCAGATCGCTGATTGCATCAGTGCTTGACTGATAAGCAGCGACGGCAGTTTGCTCTTTCAAATTTTCAGATTTTCTTGCATAACTATAAATATCGATATCGATGTCGATCGATGCGCATGCGTTTCTCTTCGACCTCAGCTAGGCTCGTTCGTGTCACTAGATGTGTATTCTTGGACCTGTTGGAGCAAATTTATTCTGCACTTCGAAATCGAAATGGTACATTGACAAAAATCCCTGACAAAAATCTTTCAAATAAACACATTATATTCCACGCAATTTACACTGTTTTAGTTGCACACTGTTTCAGACATTTAAGCGGTTAATTTAGAAAGGTAACTCACTGTTAACACTTTCTAATCACTACATTTGCAATGCACCGTAGTTTTAGTCGCAGAAATTCTCGGGGACAATTTTAGTTTTATTTTTATTGGCCACATTCAGTGACGACGCCCTCATTTCATCGACTTAGTTGGCGCGATGCGTATACAAATCGCCTCCCCAAAAAACGGAAACGGTGGGGACGTGCGGTCCGCTGTGGTACACAGTGGTACACCACGTTTTGCGGGTTTTCCAATGTCACAAATCGCCTCCTCGAAAGTTGGAAAGTTGGAAAATCGCAAGTTACACCATAAGAGAATGGGAATAAGCAGTACTAAGGGCAAAATTGAGAAAATGAGCGCAACAGCTCATGCTGAACACGATTGCTTGTCGCATAAATTGTTTCATTCAATAGTCGAAATATAAAAAAATCTTACTTTGTGCAAGGTGAAACTAGCTAAAGCTAAAGCTGAAGAACTCGTATTCTGTGGCCTTGCACGCAGAATGCCTTTGCTTTCCCATCCCACGATGCTACCCATTTATCTACTTGTCATCACGTTTAGGAACTATGGGGTTAGATTCTGCAAAAAGGACTTTAAAGGTCAAGTGCCCGGGTTCTCTTTTTTAGATGTGAATGGGAATCAGGCATAGATCAGAATTTAGCAAGCGGTTTCTGTCAAATCGACCATGCTCCTTGCGAACATCACATCATTCAGAATGCTTCTCCTTAGCGCATGTAGGTCCCTATACTGACTGTAAAAGTGCAATTCGAGACTGACTGACTCGAGCATTTGACATTTGCCTGTTCCGTAGCAGCAGAGTCTCGTAGATTATCGTCACTAACAGCCTAAAAGATATTCCCAAATTTTTGTTCAGTGAAACAAGCAGTTCACAAGTCCCTTTCGCAATCGGTTTCCCAACTTGGCTGTTTCCACTACGTCCACGAACGCGACGATAAAGGGTTTAAATAGTTGGCCGCACACCCGTAATTCGCTAAACTTCATATTACAGCGATTGTAGCGATTGCAGCGATCGCAGGTTATGATTTCGATAGCTTTCGACTGCATTAAGCACATTCAGTCTCGACCAGTCCTATAGGTAAAAGGTTACGGCGATGTTTTGAGGTTACACAGATTTGAAAACATTGTTTATGAAATGCTGACATGCAACACAAAAACGAAAAAATAAGATAACTTACCACAGATGCAAAAACAGGTCGATCTCCAATCATTCTTTATAGATGGTGCAACGGAAGGAGGATTCACGTTCGGAGAACGTTGCTGAGTTGCCGGCGTTACCGATATGCAATTTTTTGCATCCGATGA
This sequence comes from Sabatieria punctata, assembly GCA_030248155.1. Lineage (NCBI taxonomy): Eukaryota > Metazoa > Nematoda > Chromadorea > Araeolaimida > Comesomatidae > Sabatieria > Sabatieria punctata. The sequence goes on along the minus strand of JASANB010000832.1, from coordinate 195,601 downwards.
TGTTGGTTGTTCTTGTGCATGTTTTCCAAATTGTTGGAAAGCATTTTCCATTTTTTATATTTTCCATTTTCCAACTTTCCAACTTCTTAGGCGATTTGTGCCCGCCCGGACTTTGTTGTAGCTAATATATGTTTTTTTGTCTGTTAGTTAGTGAGTGGAAGTAATAACTTGCTGTTTACCTGTCTACGGGCATTCTTTTTCCGTGTTCCCGACGTCTGATAATAATTAATTAATTGCGTCGTCGCGCGAAAACAACAAACAAAGTGAATTGCGTTAAAATTAAACAAAAAAGAAGATTGACTGATTCGATCGATCGTGGTCAGTTGCGTATTTGGTGGCCTGTAGTAAACGAGGGACGACGCCATTTCTGCTGTCTTTGCTCATCTACATACGTTTGCTTCTGATAGCGGATCTTATTATTATTCTCAATCCCAATCGCTGTTGGAAGTAGTAGCGCCGAAGTTGGTGGTCGTTTGGCCTTCTTGTTGTGCGTTTGGAAACCAGCACAGGTAATCTGTTCTGTCAACCTGTTTGCTAAAACCATTACATGTAAAAAGCAGGATTTGAATCTTTTGGGCTGGGGATCGGAATTGGAAACGACTTTAACACGCAGAGCCGACGATTCCAATCCAGTCTCACTCTCCCTCCCAGTCCTAAATGTAGTAACAGCTGCGTAGGGACCATAATATAATGGTAGAAAGATGGTCGAACGTTGAAGCCGGCCAGGGGCAAGCGGGTCCGGCTGGTTGTTGGGGGCTGGACGGAGGTTGGCTCATATACATGTGCATGGTCTGCAGCTCAGAGGGAGACCGCCAGGTCTCCATGCGTAGTTGCCTGACGAAATGCTCAAATTTCCGGTGCGAAAGTCAAATTTTGGCGGGAAATTTGAATATTTTTGCAACTATTTTGGCGGAAAATTAAAAAAATTTCACGTAAAATTCAAAACTTTCTTTTCTAGGTAATGTTGAGTTTTTTACAAAAACTGCCCAAAAACTGGATTTCCAGCACAAATTTCGTCAAGAAATCGAAATTTTCGAGGAAAATTTGCGAAAATTTCTGGTTTGATGCGTAGTTGCCTTAATTGGTTTCGGTGGCTTAAAAACGGATTCTGGAGAGTTTCTAACAGCCTCTACCAACGTTTGTTAGATTTTTGTTTAAGTCCCCCTGGGCACCCCCATGCACACGTATGCTTACGAGACGCCTTTCAGACAACTTAACCTCACAAGAATTTCTTTAAAGAAGGCATTTTCTAGGAAATTTTAACAAAAACTAGCCGAAATAGATTATCTGTGTGTAAAAATATGATTTTTGCTACAATCCCCTCAGCTCCGTAAGCTTGACTACCGCCTTCAGACCCGTTCTGTTATTCATTTAGGCGGGGTTGCGAGGTTTTGCATGATCTAATGTAGTGGTAGGTCATGTTCGGGTGAACTTTATCAGTTGACAACGTACATGGGCCGGAAAATGGGTTGGGGTAGTCAAAATCCAATTTGCGGGCCTGCCGGTTTGGGGGTCGCGGCCATTTTGTTGGGTGGGTCGAGGAGCGAAAATTTCGAAATGCGCTCTCCGATTTTTCTGGGATGCATTTTTTGAGTCATTTTTTGCAAATTTTTTTACAGTTTCATGCACGAAAATTGCTTGGAAAATAGCGATTCTACATTTGAGCCCAGATTAGCGATTTTTGCCCAAAACACGGTTTAAGCCATTTTTGAACGATTTGTATTATTCTACCTCCTTTTCACAGAATTCGGGCTCAGACCCCCTCCCGTTCTTTTTGCGGATGAACTGTTTCATGTATGGATTAGAAGACAAATTTGAAACAAAGGGCTTCAAATACATTATGTTTGTGTTATATAAGGAGATTCGGATTTTATCCGAGTCGCTTGGAACTTGCAGTTTATGAGTACGGATCATTGATGAGTGATCCATGCTTGTAGGCATCAGTTGCGTTCGAAATGGCATACATGTAACGACTCCGGGCCGACCTGGCGGGTAGTAGTTTCCTCAGGTGGGGGTCTAGGGGGGTTTCGCCCAGAGGGGGCTCCAAAATTCCAAAACGTCTGGAAATGCGTTTTTAGCACGATGTTTTTCAGTAAGGACGCTAAAAATCGCTATTTTCAGCTGCCAAATAGCGTTTTAGAGCTAAAAACAAGCAACAAAAATGACAAAAAGGGCCTCCAAGAACCCCGATTTCTCTTAAATATCAGCAGTGGAGACGCCAAATTCGGTTTCCAAATGCTTTTCAAGCGAATTTTAGGCTAAAAATTAGTGATTTCTGAGCCAGTTTGTTAGTACTGGAGCCGCTACTGGTACTTGTATTTTTGGGCCGGGGGTCCGTTAACCTGTCTCGGGGGCGTGAGGGGGGTTTGGCGTTTCCAGCAGGGGGTAACCCCCTAGTACATGTTCTTTGAAATGGTACACATTTTGTGAGCTTTTAATAAATCAGCTTTACATTTTCATGTCTGCTGTGCGGTGCTGAGGTGCATGTTTTAGGTGGTGTGCAGATGCCGTCGGCAGCGTTGGTGGATGCGTCGAGTGGGGTGTCGGTGTTGGAGGAGTTGCCGGGAAGTCTGGAGCAGTTGCGCTCAAGCGATGCTTTCCCTAAGCAAAGTCCTCAGCGTGTTTCTAGTCTCGGAGAGCTGGAGCCAACGCCGTCGGCCTGCGCCCCGAAAAGCTCTACCGACACCGATGGCGGTTTCGTGTGTCCGCTGCCGCTGTTGCCTGGGGAGTGTGTGTGGCGCTGGGGAAGGACGACTGAGAGTGGCACCTTGTACCAGACCAACTATCGCTTGTTTGTTAACTTGGGCCAACACAGGGGTTTCTACGTAGTTCCGCTGGCTGCTGTGGAGAGCGTCGAACCCAGAGACATTGCTCACTTAGTCGTAAGCTGCAAGGACGGACGGGTATTGAAGTAGGTCAATTCGGCCTTTTTCTGCTGGTGCGCGCTTACCTTCATTGTGCTTTTAGAATAGAGTTTGAGAACGGTCAGAATTGTCTGTCCTGGTACCGAGAAGTGAGTTCCGGGACGGCGCGCAAACGAGAACACATCTTTGCCTTTGCATTCTATGCCTGGTGCACCGAAGAACGGCGCCAACTGAGTCTGTCGGTGTACCCGATGGACGTTTACAACAAAGGCGTCAGCTCTGCCTACAAGCTGCCAGACTTCAGGAGACTGAATTTTGACGAGTCCTTTTGGAGGGTGACCGAAGTTAACCAGAATTTCGAGTGAGCACTTTGATTCTGTGCGTCTGGTCTTTTCTATGAGTCTTCTGCAGATGCTGTGATTCATATCCCCGATTCTGGATCGTGCCGGCACGTGTCAAAGACGACGAACTGCTTGAATGTGCAAAAGCCAGATTTTTCCGACGCGTCCCGGCTGTGGTCTGGCGCCACCGCTACAAGGGTTGTGTCTTGCTGCGCAGCAGTCAACCCAGCGTAGGCATTTTTGGCTGGCGTTATCCAAAGGACGAGCGGTTGCTGCAGTCGGTGCTTGCAGCTGCGGTCAGCTCCTCTCACTCCAGTGGTCATTGGTCGAACCCCGATCTGACAAGTAAAGTTGCTGGTTCGGTCAGACACGTGTGTTGCTCTGAGTTTAGCTGGCACAAGCATTAAACCGATGCTTATCGTCGACGCACGTTCGTATGCCGCCGCATGGGCTAACAGGGCTAAGGGCGGAGGTTTCGAGAGCGAAGGTGCTGCTTACTATCTGTGCTTGTAGACATGCAAATGATTGCAGAGAGTTATCAACATTGCAAAGTGCAGTTCATGGGATTGGCCAACATTCATAACATCCGCTACAGCTTCCAGCAGCTGAGGGCGCTCTTAGCCAGCTCTGCAAACAATGACAAGTGATAGCTGGGCAGTCTGGTGCAGAGTGTTGGTACAGTGGCTGGTTTCAGCTGGTTGCAAACGCTGCAGAGCACGCAGTGGCTGCAGTATCTCAGCAATCTCATGTGGTCAGCGCTGTGCATCGTCGAGGCCATGGATGTCGACGGCCGATCTGTGCTGGTGCATTGTTCGGACGGCTGGGACAGAACAGCTCAGCTGGTTTCGCTCGCCAAACTGCTGCTCGACCCCTACTATCGCACCTTCAAAGTAATCACTCAGCACAGTAGCCAGCGTAAACAGGCAGCGGTTTGAGGGCTTCAAAGAACTGGTCGAGCGAGAGTGGATTGAGTTCGGTCACAAGTTCGCAGATCGGTGCGGCGTGGCCGACGCCGACCCGAACGAGCGCTCGCCGGTCTTTCTGCAGTGGCTCGACTGCGTTCACCAGCTACAGGAGCAGTTTCCGTGTGCCTTCGAGTTTAACGGACTATACCTGGTCAGCCTCTTTACTTTCACTTGTCACAGAAATGGAAATTCGTGTTCCTCACGTTCCTTGTTTCAAATTTCACACCATATGGTACCCGCATCATGCTACATACCACAGTTGTTAAAAAAAATTTTTTTTTTGAAGGCCAAAAATTTTTGCTTTTTTTTTAAAAATTTTTAAAAAAAAAATTTTTTTTTTGAAAATCGTCTTAAGCGGTCCAGTGTGCTAGTACAGGCACTTACAAAAAAATTTCCACTTTTGCACCTCAAGTCAGTTAAGAAACCTGTTCGAAAACGCCAATACAGGTCTAAACACTGCCTGTAACTGCATAATTACACCAAAAATTGTCTTTAGAGGCACATCTAGGTGAACCTAAGGAAGGATTTCTTATGCAGTCGCTGCTAGACTCAGTATTATGCAAGTTGCTAGATAAAATGTTGGCTGCTAACAAAGAATTTACAAAAAATTACATGTATTTACGTGAATTTTCGCACTTTTTTCCTTAATTTGCATATTGATTTTTCAAAAAAAAATTTTTTTTTGAGTCTTCAAAAAAAAAAGCTTTTTTTTTTAAAAAAAAATTCTTTTTTTTTAAAAATTTTTGACCCTAACAACTGTGCTACATACCGCCGTCATATATGCCATTAAGTGTCTGACTGTCGTCACCGTTTAGCGTTGTCACTGTAAGAGTCAGTTTACGACGCCACGCTTAGAAAGTGACGTGAGTTGTTAAGCGATGGCGCTCAGCAAACAGGCTTATCTAGCCTAGTCGTTGATCGAACCGGGGGACGCTCTAGTCATTTTTTAGGTGAAGCTTGCTCAACACGCCTATTCAGGGCTGTTTGGAACTTTCCTCTGGAACTCGCCGAAGGAAGCGCTGGACCACGGTCGCTGGCCCAAATCCTTTGCCATCTGGTCTTTTCTGCACCCCGACAACGTGCAGTTCGGCAACTACGCCTACAGCTCCTCTAACGGCACGCTCTGGCCGGAGCACCAAATGCAGCAGATGCGTGTCTGGCGGGCCATGTACTGTTCGTTGGTTGCCCCTGCCGGAATTGACAGCGCCGACCGCGTGCGCAGCGAGTCGCGTTCGAACGTGCTGGACCGCAGTCTGACGCGGGCGCACTCCTGCGACAGCCTCAACGACACCACGCACAGTCTCCTGCGCACCGGCAGCCACTCCAACCTCACCTCTGCCTCGCACTCCGACCAGCAGCAACAGCCGTACAGAAGCTCCAGCGACGATGTCTCCATCGTATTGGACGAACTGGTCTGTCGCGTTTCTCACAGCTCTACGCTAGAAAGCGCCGGGCCGCCGTCTCTCTGCGTCGATCAGCTGCGCACAACTCCGGTGCCGCCCAAATTCGGCGTGGAATTGGACGGCTGGGCCGACATGAAGACCAGTACGTCTGAGATCAGCGATTCGATTGTGAGTCGGCCCTACGCGCCCTCGCATGTGGTTGCCAAGGAACGAATCAACGGCTTCAAACTGCACAGCGCTGACCGTCAACTGCGCTCGTCGGAGAAACGCAAGCGAACGCTGCTGGATTTTCTGGACTCTGACGGCTTGGTAAAACTGAACGACCCTGTACAAGAGCAGATGCGATTGATGCACGAAAGTTATCAGGTACTGACCGACCGAGCCCGCGTCTCACACCATCTGTTCTCCTATTTGCAGAGGAAGCTGGACCTGTTTGAGCGCGAACTGCAGGCGCTCCGCTGTAGACCAACGCAAGGCATGCGAGCGTGTCATCGGTGTGCCAACCGTTCGACCGGCGAATCGGACCAAGTAAGCCTTCCTAACCTCATTCTCGCCGACAATTAGTCAGACTTTGCCTGCGCGCGTGTTAGGAACTTGTTTTTACACTGTTGCGCCGCATAAATTTTTCGGATCGTGACTTTGTACAACGTTGGTTGGGGCTTCCCAGGGGCCTCTCCTGTGGACTCAATTTTTGACGGCACTCTTTATGTCATTCATAGTGACTGATCCGAAAATGAGTCCGGCTGTCGAAATGTGATGTTTGGTGGTTTTTGGGTTTGAGAAAATTCGCTTCCGGAGTTCTTATCTTTTTCGAAATCGCTCCCCTTTTCTCGCGAACACAAACAACTCGATTTGCGAAAAAAATTGTTCACCTGTTTCTGTGTTCTAGTATTTTTTTTCTATGCGGTCAGCCGTTATTAGCGCCCGACCGGATTCAATTTTCTACTGGTCCTGATATGCCGGATATCAGCATCTTTGATTCAATTTTTTGCCGTAAATTAAATTGTAAACATTAGCTATTTTGTCTCAACCTCTTAAAAATACAAAGAGTGAAATGCAGCAACAAAAGCTTGTGAATGCTATATTATTATTAGAAAACAGACAATATTATGTTTTTCGGAAAATTCAAATCGGCACTAAAGTGAAGAGTCAGTGAGGAAATCATTTTTTTAAATACTGATCATCAGACAAAAGCAAATATTTTGCTGCTGCATTAAGAAGAGACAATCTGACTCAATCGAACCTTGGTATTGTTTGTTGAAATTTTGGCTTTCACCAATGCGGCTCAAATCTGATGCGGTAATAGTGCTGCAATAGTTATAGCAGACCCTCAAAACGTAAATCTATCTAGCGAACCCAGCGCCTACCCGTGTCTTAAACAAACACAAAATTTGTTCGCCGAAAGGGATATTGACGAAAGACGCTAGATCTAGATTCTTTGCTAGCTAGCTTTAGCATACATATACAATATCAGGTCCAGGCCGGCCGTGGGTAGGGGGTTTCCGTCAGGGTGGGGTCGAGGGGTGTTTTCCCAGAGGGGGTACAAAATTTCAAAAAGCTCCAAAACGTCTGGAAATGCGTTTTTAGCACGTTTTTAGGTTAGGAGGTTAAAAATCGCTATTTTAAGCTGCCACATAGCGTTTTAGATATCAGCAGTGTAAACGTCAAATTCTGTTTCTAAAGGCTTTTAAGACGGATTTTAAGCTAAAAATAGTGATTTCTGATCCAATTTGTTAGTACTGGAGCCGCTACTGGCACTTGTATTTTCGGATCCGGCGGTGGGGTCCCTAAACCGTCTCGGGGATGAGGGGGTTGGCCTTTCTAGCTGAGGAAGTAACCCCTACCCCTAGTACATGTATGAGCTTTAGTACATTGAGTGGTACGTGTTACTACGGGTTGGGTACAATTCGTCCAAAATCAACTGGTCGACTACACTTCGTCGACTAACAACTGGTGGAATCATCAACTGGTCGAATTCATTCGAACCTGTTTTCGTTGAATTACAACTCGTCGAATAAAAAATATGTATGCCTTTATGTTTGTTTGTTTTGCAGCCTTGTCAGGTCGGCCTGTTCGGCCAAAAGGTAGAGGGCGCTGGTGAGCGGCCACTGGCCGTTTGACCCGACCCGGCCGAATTTCTGAATTGTTTGTATGTGGATTTCTGAATTGTTTGTATGTGTTTGTACGTTTGCTTGTGTGAGTAATGGCCGAACAAATCTTGACTTAAGGAGCCCGACCTACGCTTAAAACTGTGCGAGTCTTTTTTCCGCCCTGGCCGCGGCGTGTTTCCAATTGCAACTTATGTAATGTATAACATTCACCATCATTTGTACAGACGACTCTGGTACAACACAAAACAACTTGCGTAACAATACTCAATGTGTACGCTTTTAGGCTTACGTGTAGGTTCAGGGCTAGGCTTAAGGTTCGCCTTAGGTTCAGGCTTCGGTGTAAGCTTAGTTCAGGTTTTGGTTTTACAATTCTGATGCCAGTGGGAAAAGTCGGAACGGGACACAAGCCGCTCAGGTGAGCCATGCCTGCCGTGGCGGGCATCAAAATCAGGCGCCACCCGGCCCGGGGGGGGGGCCTAAAAGTGCTGTCTGCCCCTTTCCAGTCCGCCCAAAATCCAGCTCGGTACCCAGCAATGCGCACACAAACAAACGTATCCCACAGATAATGTCCAGGTGACATTTGTTTGGAGTTCTCTCATGCCCACAGGCTATACATTGAGTTAGTTCGGCTGGGTCAAACGGTCTGTGGCCGTTTTATTATCGCCCTCTATCTTTTTTTCGAGCTGACAAGGCTGCACAAACAAAGGCATAAATGTTTTTTGATTCGACAAGTTGTAATTCGACAAACAGACATTCGACCAGGTGTCATGCGACGAAATGTAGTCGACTAGTTGATTTTGGACAATTTGGATTCGGCGAGTTGATGGTATCCCGTTACTACTATGCAAAAATATAGAGTCTAGTATAAAGTCCTAGACCAGTTGAGGCATCTGTCTGTTAATTTAGGCCAACGGCGATCTAGTGATGGAGCCTCATTCTTACGAGTCAACTGGCTGCGCAAGCGATATATCTTGGGAGACGGTGGAAGACAGAGACGCGCAACCGACCAAATGGATACCTGACCACTTAGTCACAAACTGCATGGGCTGCGACGCAAAGTTCTGGACTATCAACCGCAAGCATCATTGTCGGTACGGCTGCTCAGTGACAGTGCTCTGTTTGAGCTGAGCTCGACTTTCAGGAGCTGCGGCAGGATCTTCTGTAGCACCTGCACGCCGTTTGAAGTGCCGGTTCCGGACGAACAGTTGTACCATCCGGTGCGTGTGTGCGGCAAGTGCTTTGACCAGCTGCGTTCCTGCATGGCTGTCAGTGCCCTGTCCAATGGACTTGCTGACTCCACCATCTCCTAGCCGACTGTCTACAGATTTATTTGTCTCCGTCTGTCTTAGTCTTTGCAGCCTTTCCCATTCACCCGTTTAGGCCACTGCACTCTAAGCAAATTTATATTGACCGACTGCGCTGAAAAACACGTATAGGCTATGGAAGGCGCTCACTAGTGCTTCTGTGTAGGCCCTCTCGAGGAAAGCAGGGTGACTTGGAAAGGTTTATTAATGCATTCTGTGTGGTGTCGGTCAAAGCCAGTGGTCAGCCAGACACGGCTGTTCTCTAGTGCAGCGCCAAAAAGGCGCAGTCCGGTTTTGTGATGGATAGAGATTGCGCGACAATTTTTACAACCTCCATTTATTTTTATGCGGGGATGGGGTTTGCAGCAAACAGTGCTTTGCAACAACGGTCGCGCCGTGTCTATTCTTACTGTTAGACTGCATTACACTCAACCATAGATCACTATTTGAATGTAGTTGTTAGTGGTCGTAATGTGGGCAGATCTTTGATGATTTCAGTGTCTGATTGAGTCAGCTTTTTTGCTAGAGTACTGATTGAGTCAGCTTTTTTGCTGGAGTACCATTTTATCCCATTCAAATTGCTGCAATACGAAAGCCGGAAGGTGAACTGAAAATTATCAAACCAATCTAGGCTAGCATGTTTTTCTGTTGGTTATAGTAAGCCGTTGCTTTACCGCAGGAGTGTGATTCGGAAAAGATGAGCTTGAGACTTCTGTTGCTGATTGTAGAACGGAAACTAATTTTCTGCCCATTTACGTTACGCCCACTTTTTATCGACTGGTAGAAATGTTACAGACAGAAACGTTTCTACTGTAGGCATCGGTTCTTAATAATGCTACCCTTTCATACGAACTCCATCGCATATTCGTCGGTTACCCTCCCTTATTGCACCATGCTAGTGGCTACTTTACTGTTTTGTTGGCTCATTGAACCGGCGTTCACATCTAGTTTATTCTTACGTATACTTGTCTGCCTGGGTCAACACTATAATAGAAACCGAGACTATTTTGATGCTTGGATTTGAGTAGACATGTCGGGCGGCTGAGAAGAATTGAAATCAAAACGGTACGTAAGACTGACTGAAAACGTAAGGTAATTCAATTCACCTCAGTGGTGCTTTGCGCTCCTGGTCAGATATCTCTGTCTATCATGATTGTTGTGATAGTGTCCCGAGATACTAGTTTTAAACTGAATATCATCGTGGCGATTGTACAAATTGCTTTAGTGTTGTAATTGTGTGATAGTTACTACCTATGTGCAGTGGTACACTGGCCATGTCACTTGGGTTTTCCGTGCCTGCTTCTCGGCAGCGCACGTAGTACTTTGTCGCTCTAGCTAGACCGTTACAGCCATTCCCCTATGTGCATGGATAGCCCATTGTTGAGTACAACGGCCTCAGCTCGCAGACTGAGACCATTTTGAAGCGGTGCCACCACCCAATGTCTGTAGAATATTGCAATGTTCGCTGGTCCATGCAAGGCTTTTCAGATTGGTTTATGTAAAATAAAATTTCCACCATTCACGAACAATCGAGCCCGAAGAACGCAACAGCCGAACAAAAGTAAAACACCGATTGACTAGATAAATCGCCAAACCGCTTCCCTTGAACAAATTAAAGATACAAATCTGGATTGGCCCTCGGATTCTTGTGATTGCGATATCTCATCGCCAGCCAGATACCCAAAATCTAAACAGACAACGGTATAAAGTAATGATCAGAGAGCAAGCGACCAGTCAAAAACACCCAAAACAATCCCAATTATGCTAACATACGAGATAAATTGACCAATGGGTTAGATGAAATTTCTGCGGTTGTAGCGTGGGTCCCGTTGGTTGCGATAACGCATAGTAAGCCAGACACCGAAAAACTGAGTCAGATTTAACCAGACTGCACGATACCATGTGACAGGGGACCGAAGTCCAACCATCAGGCCTTGCCTGCCGCCCATTTCGCAACCCAATTTGTACGCTATGTGTATATTATATTATGTATCACCCTTCTTTCGCTATCCAGCCACGAACCAATCGGCTTTTCGACTGTGTGGCTTTGGTGCAAATCCAGTCGATTCCCATTTACTTACTCGCCGGCACCGACTTTCGGTGGTCTGGATTGGGTTTTATGTTCACTACTATGACAAGTGGCTTCGAACTCACAAACAACAGTAGCTGCCCTGGCTACGGTGACGTGACAAAGGGCAGCCAGCTAGCCACTGAGCCAAGGCTGCACAGTACAAGCAGTTTTCTGTTCTGTTGACATTTAGAAAAGGCAGGAAGAACTACCTCAGTAAAACTGAAGAAGAGACCAATGCTGCCAACGATGTGTAAAGCGTCATGGGAACTTTTAGCGATCACATCCAAACAACCGTCCATCCAAGTTGGCTCGCACTGGTAACTGTGATCGGTTTTGTTTTTCAGACCGCAACATTCGAATGACTTCTCAGCGTCCAGTATCGTCTCCTTAGAAACCCGCTGCCAGCCTTCCACAACCAGACTACTCACCTACGATCTTTACATAGAACTGAGTTCAGATTTCCTCAACCAATACCTGTTCTTCCCTCACGGCTAGGCATGCAACGGCGACAAAGAATTGAATCAGAAATATAAGAAAGAGGATGATCATGTACTGAAAGGTGCATAGATTAACGCACGACATGACTAAACTAACAATGCTAACTTACAAAGAAGAGCAAGACTTGGTGATGTTTAGCTGCTCCATACAAACCCAGCACCGCCACAAGCAGCAGGAAAACACCGGCTGCTATTATCCCAGCCACAATAGAAATGCTGGTGACCACACTCGAACTCTTAGCATAAGCACCCACCGCAATCAACACCACAGAGACCAGCTGAAATTGCACTCACACACCGATCAGAATCAAAGCAATAATTGGTGCGATCGACCGGCTTCTCTATTCCGGACCATTACTATGCAAGCAGATTCAGAATATGATAGTTAACTTAAAAGCTTTCACTGAAGAGAAGAGGAAGTGTCGGAAGTTAAGCACGTTAATAAGTGCAAGTGTTATTTGCATGTAATGAAGGAAGTTGACGCCATGTCTCAGCAGGCTGACGGGCCCATCACATGGAATTAGACCGGTGCACCACATCGTTTAGATAAATAAAACTTAGAACCTGGAGCTGGATGGAAGTTTTAAATTTTTGAAAGGAAAAGGACTGATTTTTTACGAACCTCTATGTCTATCTCAGTTGCTCATACATGGGCCGGGAAGGAGTTTTCCATTTAAGGAAAATCGGCAATTTTACAAGCATTTTAGGGAAAAAGACGACTTCAGGGCCCTCCAGATTTTTCTGGCCTATCTATGCATTTGCTATCCAACTGACAGAATAGACCGCTTAACATGCTACAAGGTGGGCCACGCTAAGTCTTCTTCGTTTGATCGTTAGCGGCGCGCCACTGTAACAAAGGAATTCAATCAAATTTCAAACCAAATAGTGCCAAGGTAACTGATGTCTGCCAATTTTTGGGCAATATTCATTGAAAGACATAGCGCTTATTCAACAGAAGGTGAAATCAGTGATTTACAATGTGGCCCACCCAGTCAACTTGAACTTGATCAGACCCCAAGATTACATCTGAAAACTGATCTCTCTGTTCCAGGAGAAATCCACGCGACGATCGGGGTGGTCTTTGTTCAGTGGTTGCAACAGCCGTGCTCGATAAGGTCGTGAAGCAGCAGCTTTCAGGGTTCGACAAAATAGCACGTGGAGTTGCAGACTGTTGTGAATCCACTTCTTTCGCCACTGCCTCTCAAAAGGACTCTCTTTCAGCCATCCATGTAACAGGGGGCCGGGTCTGCCCCACCTGGCTTATGCCAGACTACCTAGATGATTTTCCACCCCTCCCGATTTTCTGGCAATAAATTTTTTCAGCAAATTTTTACAATTTTTAGGACTTCAGACACGAAAATTGCTAAAATCGCCTGTAAAACAGCACCAGTATATTAAGCCCAAATTAGCGATTTTTGACGATTTTTAACCCAAAATTTCGATTTTTTTCGATTTTACTACCCAACCTCTTGCCCTAGAAGTTCGGCTCATACCCTCTCTCCCGTCGGCGGATCACCTGTTACATGTATGTATGCTTTGAACCATTTCCCCTTCCCCTCTTTTTATCACTTTTGCTAGCTCGCTGGCGTTGCAAACCCATTGAAAATGCAAATTAGCCACAATGACGCTTGAAAATCAGGAAAATCGCACAGAATATCTTCAGCTGAGTAAAACTGACCTTTCAAGCAACGACACAACTGAAAATTGGCAAGAATCTAAGTTACCCTTATCACACTATATGTGGAATTTGATTGAATTCTGTTCACATAGTCGCGCAATCAAACGTAGCCACGTTGTATTTGCGTGAAAGAAAAACTTACAATGTAGAGTGTATTGAGTGCTGTGAGGGCATTCTTTGTACAGACGAATCCACCACACGCCATCCAGGCACACCAGTAAAATGACTACTTGCTAGAACCCTTGCACCACTATTTTGCTCTGACACTTAAACAGAAAATGTCCGTTAAGATCTGACAGACAATAGAAGCGCGTGGGACAGATAAACGCTATGAAAACATCTGCATTTATAGACGATGTATACAGAAGGGACCAGCAGGCCAACTGTTAGGGATGCAAATGGTATCCAGCATAACTTACCATCATACAAAATAATACCGATATACAAAACAGAATTACTTGGATATTCAGCCAAAAATTCAGTTTATTTTAAGATCGCAGACCTTTTTGTCTCTTTTACAATAATTTGTACTCAATTTCCTCAATATTGCTTGCTAAACAGAAACAAAAGGGATTAGAACTGTTTAATTATAGAGCCTGTTAAAATCTCTTTTTCAGCAGTTAAAATTGGCAAAGAGCGGCTGGGGGTCGACTCTCCTCAGCTCTGATCCCTCTCAGGCCGCCGCTAAACCCCTCAGGAATTTCTAGGCAGAATTTTGTATTGAGAATTATGACAAAATTATGCCTCGATTAGATTAGGTAAAAATGAGCTCAGAATCGCTTGTTTTAACCAATTTTGGCGAAAAAATAAGCCTTAACACCTTGATTTTAGTAAAAAATTGGACTTTTTGGCTTACCAATCTCTCAACCCCCTCAGCTGCCATTATCCCCCAGTAGTTGAATTCAGCATGTTAGAAAACCTCTGTCACCATTGTATTGTTGGTAGATGCAAATAGGGCCCGACCGGATATCCGGATCCGGATCCGGCCGGATATGGCCATATCCGGATCCGGTACCGGATCCGGATATTACCTGCCGGATATGCCGGATATCAGTCACAGATGAGAAAACGAGATTTTTTACGTATTTGAACATAAAATTAGATTAGTTCCAGTCATTTTAGGATATTTTTCGCTATTTAACTGCACAAAATGCTAAAAACCCACTCTCAAAATATCACCAGAGTGCGGAATCGCTTTGCACATACATTGTACATCACCGGTGGTTTATCTTTGCCACTTAGAGTAAGGCTTCTCGTAAACCCTTTTTACCTGTACAATAAATATGTCCCTATTTGTCTTCCCCTTACTTTTAGGCTTGCTCAGGATTTTGCAAAAGGAAGTATTAAATTCTTAGATCTCTGGTTGAGCCACGGCCCAATCAGGGCAAGAAAATTTGAACAAAATTAGCTTGAAAAACGCTTTTGAAAGCATTCTCAGTATAGTATTAACAGAAATTAGGAGGTATTGTAGTCTGAAGAGGTGTGGTTGGGCAATGGCCCAAGCAGGGCGAGAAAATTTTGAAATTTCAAAAAAGTGAAATTTTGTAATTGCAATAGTGAAAGCCGGTCAGCGAAAAATGGAAACATTTCCTTTTCCTGTATCTTTCCTAGTTTTTGTCGGAATTGGATGAAATTTGGAGTGTAAAAATTCAGGGTAATTCGTGTGTAAAAAATTGACGCATGAACTCCAACGCTATCGTTAGAGTTTAGGCGATAATGTAATATAACTTTTTTTCGGTGACCGGCTTTCGCTATTGAAATTACCAACTTTCACTTTTTTTGAAATTTCTCGAGAATTAGTCAAGCCTAGTGCACCAAACTTTAACACATAAAATTCCCCGAATTTTGGCACCTATTGTCCAAATTTCGGCCTATTTGGTCAAAATTTGCGGAAATGGCAGTTAAAAGAAATGTGATCATTTTTTGAGACACCCTGTATGTGGTTTATTGCATTGTAAAAATTTTTAAGTTGATCAATGATATCCGGCATATCCGGATCCGGATCCGGCCGGATATGGGCATATCCGGATCCGGATCCGGTAGAAATTTGTATCCGGTCGGGCCCTAGATGCAAATGGTATCCGGTATTATTTGGTATTTTCTAGGTATTTGGTATTTTTTATACCAAATAATACCATACAGTTTAAATAACTAAATAATTAGCTTTTAAACGATAATTTCTGCATATTTTGCGACTGTATACCATACATGGGCCGGGGAGTAAGGGGGTATACCCTCCCCTCGGCCGGCCATACCACCCTCCATTCTGACCAATTTAACTTATAACAACCATTCATGGAAAATTCTGAAAAAGTGCAGGTTGGTCTTAATGAACTACTCCGCTTTGGGGAAGTCCATATACGACGTCGTTCCAGAGGGGGGTCGGCTGAAATGCGACGATAGACGACGCACCAGGAGGGGAGGGAGTTAGCGCCTTTTTCGGAATTTTAGGGAACTTCGATTGTATTATTTTCAATTTGAGTACATTTTGGCAAAGGCTTTACATACAGAAAAGTTTCCCAGAGTGGTTGTAGGGATTCATTCTATTGATTGCGCAGTACGGTAACAAGATAACATGACAGTACTGCATGTACTGCACTTTTATTGGAGGGGGTAAGCCGAAAACGACGTCGACTTAGGCGGAGGGGCCGATGAAACGATGCAAGACGATTTTGGGGGGAGGGTATCCAAAAAATCAGGATTTTGGAACGACGTCGTTTATGGACGGCCCTTAATCGAGACCGAGCCTCGACCGCAAACATCACAACGTACTTGCCCATTTCACGAGTCACTGAAAAACCACCAAATTCTACTCGTTTTCTTTCTCGGCATGACTAGATTTCTTTTAGATGCAACAATAACTCTTCCACTGAGACAAAACTTATAGGGTAAGCCGGGGGTAATTCGGCATACCATTTTCAGTTTTTCAAAAATATCTCGGCCCAACTTAGCAGCAGTAACCTGGTTTTCGGTCCGAAATTTTTCAATTTTTCTTAGTTACGTTGTGCAAAAGGTTTGAACCCATTCCGACCATTCTACACTACAACTAATGGCGAGCGATTCCTTTTCGATTTTATTCGTGTGCCGAATTACCCCACCGGTGGGACAATTCGGCACAACGCGAAAATTTTGATTTTGAAGATTAACACCCCATCTTAAGGAATGCTACGGATTAGATCCACTTCATCCAAGTCTCTAGTACAATTTTTGCCAGCATTCTGCAGTTGTAGCGGCTTTTACAGCTTTCTAAACGTTGAGATGAAATGATCCCCACATAAGTTGGTTTTTTCTACTTGGCAATCGAAAAACGTGGAGTTCAAGTGTTATACTTTCATGGAGCTCTTGTCTGGTCTGAAGGTTTCTGGCTTTTTGCTTCAAGCAGAAAACCTACTTTGTGTGTAACAGTGCTTGAATGAAGAAATGCGTAATTTGCATACGCACAAAAATATACTAAATCGAGCCTTCCTGAAAAGGCCAACCTCGCCCTAGCTCTTTTGGCGAAAAGTTATGACCATTTTTCAGGGATTGAGAAAATTTTTGGATCATGTTCAGTCGCGAAAAACGCCATTTTACGAAAAATTAGCATAGCTAGAGCCCGAACAGAAATCCGGTTCCCGTTTGGTACCGGATCAGACGCAGTCCAGTCCGGTTCTGGTCTGGTGGAGAATTTTGATCCGATTGGGCCCTACCTACATGTAGCTAACTTATGTACACTGTTAGAAAGCCCATTGTAGCACCGCACCCTCGGTTACTCTCTCCTCTTCGCCTCTTCCGTTTTTAAACAGCGTTTGCCCATAAGCGGCCGTTTGCCCCCACGAGATCCGATAACGCCGACGGAGCGGCTAGGCTGTATCCGATTTGAGTGGAACTGCGTGAAACTGGCGCATCTTGCACGGATGCGTCACGCGTGCAACAAGTTGCGCGATGCGGTGTTAGTTTACAGTACGGTGCAACATAACCAAACAACATTTGACGCTAATTTACACACGAAACACAGAAAATATTTGCGAAATAACATAGTAACACAAGTTCAGTTCATGCTACATAAACTTGTACTGTATTATGATTAACTTTTGAGAGTAATTTGTTTGTCTGTCAAGCTCTAGTGCCCTTTCGGACTCTTCATTGTGCTCGTGTCTTTACTTATACAAATGGGAGTAACTGAATTTAGCGGCTAACTTGTCATTGATCCATTTCTCGTCCGACTATAATAGCCATGAGTTTGGTTGGCCACGACTCCTCGCTTCGAAAATTCAAATGGATTTATACACACGGCCGGCACAGTTGGTGTGGTGTAGTGGTTTAGGGCGCAAAGCCACTGTGCGCGACGTCGTGCGGTCATCCACTCGGCGGGGCAAGTTTGTTGCCACAAAGAGGTGGTCGTCGGCAGAAAGCCCCACCCAACACCCAACAACATGGCTAGGAGTGGCTTGGCAGTGAAAGAAGGGCTCAGTGTCCCAGATGACGAATTCAGGGGTCGCGAAATGGACCGCGCAGGTCTGATCGTTGGGCCGTACATCGTACGTCCCCCGCCACATCGGATCGGATCGGACACACAACCAATGCACTTAAAAAGCCGAATACGTAACTCTGGAACCAGGCTTCTTAGAAGCAATATAAAGCCAGCGTCGGAATTCCCATGACCATATACATGTATTAAGGGGGTTACTAGGAAGATTACCCCAGCAGGAAACGCCAACAACCCTCACCCCTTCCCCGAGAAGAAATTAGGGACCCTCCCTGGTCCAAGATAGAAGTACTGGTAGCGGCTCCAGTACTAACAAACTGGCTCAGTAATTTCTAATTGTTATCTTAAATTAGCTTAGAAGGCCTTTGGTAACTGAATTTGGTGTTTCCACTGCTAGTATTTATGACAAATCGGCGTTTTTAGAGGCGCTTTCCATGATTTTTTGCTTGTTTTTAGCTCTAAAACGCTGTTTGGCAGCTTAAAATAGCGATTTTTAGCCTGATTATTACATAAAGGTGCTAAACGATGCTTTGCATAGGGGTTTGCTAGTCCATCTTATTGATAGTAGGCATCGCTAGAACAGAAAACAGCTGGCTTTATTTGCCAATCGACAAGAGCAGTGGAACATGCAGATTTTTTTCAGATGCTCGGGATTACCTGAGGCCGCAGTTCGAGGGTAAAACTTAGGTTACGATCTGCGTGACCGGAAATCAATAGCAAACTGGCATCCTGACATTTAGGATCAGAATTCTGACATTTAACCTCTCAACTTTGTCATGACTGTTTCATGGTCTCTGTAGGAAAAATGAAATAGAGAGAGGGTTTAATAGATCAGCTCAACAATACAATGACAATAAGAATACAGAACTGAGTATACGTATATCTTTCACCATGTAACTGCCAACTTAGTCGGATTGGTTGTTCCTGAGCACTGAGGCTGCAAACAGTCTACGTACATAGTGCCGGCCGGATTGTAGTACGTACATTTTCGTACGTCATTGAAAAGATTCATAACTCCGCCGGACCCAGACATCCACTAGCTCAAGATGATCCCAGCTCCCGATAGCGTTAGCCATCCTTTGGTCCGTCCTGATCCATCATTTCCTGTCTTTGAAATCTAGTTGTTTACAACTATATGAGCAGGGACGGCTATCAAATTCTGACAAACATCTACACCCCTCAGAGCGTTATCAGTCAGAAAAGAAATTGTCTGCTATCACCAATAATCGGTACAATTCACTAATTGACGAATAACTAATAGAAAACTCACTTTGCACATAGCTGACTGGTAAATGTTTCAAACAGTATGCGTACTAAGAGCTTTACCGCTCTTATCTTGAAATCACAAAGCAAATTCATCAAATTTGTACAATATTTATTAATTTTCCGACGACAATACAGGTTAGAGTGCCCATACCGAATTGCATAATAATCTCTTGAATTTTTGAATCTATCACGTTTCTTGAGCAATGGTGCTTTGTGGTGGTGCTTTATATTCTTTTCTGCTTCATCCCTTCATACTCAACTTGCACAGATCGAAGCCAGCGACAGCTTTCAATGAGACTCGTCGGGCGCAGATAATTGAACGCAGCAAAACGCACCTGAAAAGGCATGCATTTAGTTACAGGGGTCTAAAATTCAATCCAGTTCAACAGTCAAAGTTATAGCCTCAGAAGCGAAATAACAGGTTTAGCGAGTCACTGTTCGTTGATTCAGACTTCCAATTTTTTAAAAAGCATTTTGAGTAACTGAGTAATTAGCTTGACAATCGACTCACTTTGCTTTCAATACTGCCGGTCGGTTACATCTTGTCGTCAGTTACTTCGCGTTGCCCTGTAGCTGCGCAGCACCACCTTGAAGAGATCTTCTATCTACGGCTTCTGAAGAACCGGAAGTAACATTAATGTAAATAGAAAATCAGGATCAGGTGTAGCTGGGGGAATCAGGATCATGTCATATATCATTTGAAAACCCTTCGCCTGACGAGTCTAATGATCACTACATCAGCATAGGGCACTGTTCTTCCAAATATAAAAGTACCCCTAGAGACGCATCAGTATAGGCACGCTCCGGATGGCCTGTTTTCCAAATATAAAAATACCCCTAGGGGTACGCATCGGTATAGGACACGTTCCGGAGTCGTATAGTCATAAGAAAGTTAATTAATTAATTAATCTATAGTCCATTTCTGACCTTCCCTGATTCCCGCCCCCAGTTCTCTACTTGTTCGCCTACATGTTTGCTAAAAAAACACGTGTTTCCCCAAAAGTGAAGTAAAAAGTAAAAATTGTACTAACCGGCGGTCCCACATCAAGTTCTGCAGCGTCAGGTAGCCTCAACATCAGTGAGTGGATGAGAGCCGAGCCGTCGATGTCGATCGGCACATAGTTCTGAAACCGACATTTAGGTCAGACAGAACTGTTGAATTCAATAAATTTTCAATGTGCCCCCACAGCGCCGCCACGAAGCCATTTTAGCTATCTACCTAGTGCACTAGAAAAACTCCACGAAATCCAGGACCCGGTTGCCCAATTGAATTGCTAATGCCAATACCTGACCTGCTGACACACTAATAATTGTTTATCTAGACAAAAAACGGATTTCAACAAACAGGTCCATTTAAACATGGGCTAGCATTTCGCCTGAAGGGAGGTCAATTTTCAAATCCTGGGTTGAGAGGATGGTAAGCAAAAACGTCGTATTTCTGGCTTACAATCAAGGTTTTTGGCTTATTTTTCGTTAAAATAGGTTTGCAGTAAGACATTGCGGATGGCCGTGACCCCACCTGGGTCGTTTTTGCTGAACATCTGCTTAAAGAATACTTGTCTGCTCCAAACGCATCCGAAATGGCATGCAATTTAGAACAATGGACTATACCTATTTTGGAACATTAATTTTCAGCATACATGTAACAGGTCATTCATCTGCCGAAGGGGGAGGGGGTTGGGGGGGGGGGTCTGGCGCCGGCTGTGGGATCTCAGCTCAAATTCGAGGACAGACGGGGTTGGGTCTAAAAACGCTCAAAAATCGCTAATTTGGGCTTAAATACAGCCAAAAAGTGCTATCTTGTAGGCGATTTCAGCAAATTTGGTGTCTGAAACTTAAAAAAATCGCAAAAATTTGCTCAAAAAATTATCTGCCAACAAAATCGGAAGGGGGTCGGAAAAATCGCCTCGGGAGACACCGATCGGGGGTCTGACCGAAGTAGGGTGGGGAAGACCTACCGGACCCCCTGTTATACAGGTATGATTTTCAGTAATCAGTTAAGTACGTTTTGGAGTCAATAAATTTCGACACACTAACCTTATAGAGGTTTCGGCCGAGCTTGTTCTTCAAGAAATCGATCCGAACCTTCCAGCAAATGTAATCAACCTCCTGCGCCCAGTCATTCGAGAATTATGGACCTAAAACAAAGCTCACAGTCCTTATAATTATAAAAGCTATATCATTTCCCAGATTTCAAGCCATTTCTCTGAAACCAAGTCAGAAATATTTTTCCTAAAATCAGCTTGTTCTCTTTGTTCTTACCTAAGAAACGTTTTGGCCTCTTTGTTTGAGAGGAATTATGTTTTACAGTTCCAAAAGAAACTTTCAATACTAAACAGCTTTTCAAGCCTATAGCATTCCACAGACTCACCTTAGAGACTTCGGTCGTATTTGTTGTTGAAGCCGACGAGGCAAGCTTTCCAGCAAATAATACACCCTCAGCTAACTGCGTCCACTTCCATCCAGTCAGTCAATCGAGAAATAACCTTTTTAGTAAGAAAACTGAACTTTTTTACCCACCCGACAAACAAGAGATGGGGCAAAAGATAAAAGAACAAAAGGTCAAGCGGAAGCCTGTACAGTTAACGGCTGTTTTTAGCCCGATTTCTTTTTCATTATTATTGAAAAACAACTAAATTCTGACGGTTAACAACACTAGCGAAGGCGACGGCCGTAGTTTTAAAGTAGCCGCAGTTCTCAGCGCGGCGCGGCGCGGCCGAGATTTATCGATTTTCTGGCCGCGCCGGCCGAGCGGATACAGCCTGCCTCGCCCTAACGCCGACCGATAAAAAAGGTCGCCAGGTTAGCGTCGTTTAGGTTTCCAAAGTGGGTCGCTAGGTGGTATCAGGCTTGAAATTGAGGTTACAGTGGAGCCTCCCTAAACGGAACGGTCACACAGTGGCCGAGAAAATGTCTCATATATGGAGGTCCGATTTATGGAGGCTCTACTGTATATCAGCCAGCGAATGAACGGCGTTGGCAGACCCTTGAGAATGATATGAAATCACTGAAACCTGTATAAACACCCAGCCATATACCCGATTTCAGACCAAAAGGTTACCACTCGGTTGTGTACGCTCCCTGAAGGATCGAACAACTGAAACTGTAATGTTCGGTTATGAAATGAGCAGTGTGCATTTGCATGCGTTTCTCCAGTAGTTCGTGTGCAGTGTGGGAAAATCGAGGCTTTCAGTTCACAGTAAAAATACTAATAATTCAACCTCTAATCAAACTTACAAGTCGCGTTTACAGCAGCAGCAGAGCACACTTTATGTTGAAAGCAAATCGCAAAGTCATGCCAAATCTTGTTCAGATAATTTTAGAGAGAAATAACAAGCCACTTCCAGTCATTTCCGGGACCTAGAACAATTCCATTTTCATCTTTACCTTACGTAAGCTTGGCCGATTAGAGAGAGTTACGTACAGGTAGGTCTTCCGGTTCTTCATTAGGTTGATTGTAAGGCAGTAACAAACAGCAGCGGCACAGGTAAAGTCCATGCTACTGTTTCAGTGAATTGGAGCCGGCAGGACAGAGGTCGGCGGAGCCTATGCGACCTACTGTAGCTTTCTGACAAAATGCGTTTATGTATGACTAAAACGAAGACGCAACAGCAATAGTGTGTAGTATTTCACGAAGTTCACGGACGGCTAATTCAATCCCCAATCTTTCATGTTCGTCACAGAGCTCTGGCAGTCTTTAGGAAGTTGAGGTCGTGGTGTGCCACTAGTTTTGTGAACGTCTTGTAGCTCAACACAACTCTACGCATTCTCTAGCGCAGTAGCTTTTCACTCACTCTGCGAAATTCGTTGGCCAGTGCTCGCACCACCATTTTCAGTTCGTGGCTGTTCTCTGCACTTCTGTTGCTCTCGTCCACTGCAGCAGCCGGGCCGCGTGATGCCGTCTCCCAGGCTGCTTGCAACTTTTCCCGAAACTTTCGCTCCTCAATCTTACCAAATCACTAACCAGCGCACCTATCTACGTTGTATTTGAGTGCGAAACTCAAGGAGAGACCGAATAGCTACAATCAACAACCAGTGAACAGTGCGTGTTGGTCTGATCTAATTGGCTAGCTTATCCAGCCACGATTTGCCGGTTACAACAGCATAGATTTAAAAAGTGCCATACATACAATGTAGATTCATTCTTTCTCTGAATCATTCTCTGAAGCGCTTCGTTCATATCGTTCTCAGTTAGTTCTTTACCGATTTGGCTCAAATTTTACAAATTATTATGGGAACTAAACACTGAAATCGCCGTTGAATGAAAATAAACAAAAACGTCCACTACTTTAATAGAATCTTTTATATATTCAGGACACATCGGGTTGATATGCCGGCAGCCGCGCTTCTCTGACAAATACTTTGTACTGTATGTCGTAGACACCAACAAAACCAATGTGCCCTGGACCACCCCGCAGGAAAATGTCGTCTGCGAATATTACAATATTACATAGTGCGATTAGGGGCGAAAACCATGAGACAATATTCAACACACGCGGCGTAACATTCTTGCTCGAATTCATTTTGTACAAAGTACTTGGTTCACTACAACAGCAACATCGATCTGCAGTCCATTAAACAGTGGGCTTGGCAAGCATAGACGAGCTTTTGAAAGCAAAAATTGGGTTTTCCGGACAGGCCGAGCCGGGCCGTGAAAAAGGCGGCCCGTGCAGGTCTCTACTCTGGGATACGGCCCGACCGGAATTCCGGTTTACCAGGTTTTTCCTTTGTTTGCAAACGCATTCAAATGTTTGACTAAATAAGTTGAACTTCGAAAGATAGTGATACGAATCACAGATAGAGCAAAAAAACGTGTCAGCGTGTCAGCCTATCAGCAGAGGTTGACCATATGCTATACAGGTTGCTACTGTGGAATCATATTCGGCCAGAGGTATTCGCTACCCTGAAAACGAAGATGGATCGCTGTTACTGAGAAAAGCCAGTCACCAAAATAGAAGAAACGAGTACAAAATTTTGCTTGAATACGGTACCAATATTTTTGGACAAAACTGCCACGTCTAGCTAACACAATTCTGTTTAATTGGTCATTCATGCTCATCAGACGACTCATTTCTTGCCTGATGACAATTTCGGAATTCCACCCTCAACTAAACATCTCTGGCCTAAGTTGTCGTTAATTTAGCCATTACGTACTCGTAATTCATCGCCAAGCAGCCTGTTTTTCATGGACTATTATTTATGCAAGATTAAAAGGCAGAATAATTGGCCTTGAACCGATTTTCCGGCTGCTGATAGCTGGTCATCGGTCTGCCAGAGGTGCCACATGTGCCTACGCCAACTTTGCCCTGCAACTCATTGGGAGATGCAAAAATTGAACTCTCTTTCTTCACACCCTAGAACAAACAAAGTGGTCTGCACAGTGAGGGAGGCCAGACAGACAGACACGCACCTTATACGACTTGCTGATAGCTCTGTGGTTAAAGGCCTTCCACTTGTTCTTCTCCACTTCCTTTACCTCTTCCAGCTGTTTCAGGCGCTGCGCTTTCTTCTGCTGCTTTCTGCGGCGCCGTTCCTTCTCCACCTGCCACTCATTCCGTTTGGAGCTGGCGGTGGACTTTGACTCCCAGATGTACGTCTTCTTCTCGGTTGGCTCAGTACACACTCTCAACTGACCCAGCCGATTTATGTCGGTCACCTTTCGACCTGCAGTGCACACATACTAACTGCAAAACACTCGCACCACTTATAGCACCAATGAAAGTGACAGCCACTTTGCCTTGCGAAACTCCATCTATAGTTGCTTCGTAGTATTTGCTATTCTTCGACGACATCGCCATGCATCTGTCTCCGACCTAAGAGACGGACTTGAGATCGGAATAGTCAGTTGATTGACACCACACTCACCTGCCACTTTATGGCTGGCACAGATGAGGCAGCTTCTGAGTCAGCCGCGTCCGCTCCAGCTTTGACAGAAGCCTCAGAGTTCTGCACCAGGTCGGCTGTCAAATTGATAACCTCTTCTAGATCTGCTTTCAGCTTCTTCAACTCTTCATTGCTCGGTTCAGCCAACAGAGCCGCCTCTACCTGCAACTCCAACAGCTCTTTAAAGCTGAAGCAGGATGACAAAGCACAACGCACGGCTTGAGCCAGATCTTTAATTTAAACCAGTACCAGTGTCTCAGAAAAACTGTTTACATGCACGTCAACACCAACAACAACTTTGAATGAAAGGTGAAAAAAGTAGGCGCTCAATACCTTGCACCTTTGCCTTTCCGGTCCAATACACTAACTACATGTACCACACACTAAGTGTTCCACGTTTGATCGTTTGCAGCGCACGACTATGCCAATGGAACTCAATCAAATTTCACACAAATATCAGTCAGTCAGTGCAGTCAACCCCTTACACCGCCATCTACCCCAGCCTGGACCTGTTACTCGTACGTATGTACCATACATGTAACAGGTCATCCGCCGAAGGGGGAGCGGGGGTCGGGGGGTCTATTGATATGATAAAAATTAAAGATTTCTCACTGTCCTCTGAATCTCGAATATGCGTTTTCACTTGGAACTAGGAGAAACGTTTCTCGCAAATAGGCATGAATGACAAAAGGACCTGAAAGTGCTCAATAACCTATATGTAACAGTCTTTCCTTTCAAAAATTTTTCTTTAACTATGCATCAATAGTTTGTTTCTATATGACTAGCCTAGCTTCTGTTCGAATGCAATTTCGGATCTCTTAAAACCGAACAAAGTCATTTTAAAAAGAATGGTTATAAATTTCAAGAGAAAAAATGCTTCTAAGTTGGATCCATGACTAAATTTTCAACTTACACTAGCAACTTCAAGCAAAAGATGTTGTTTCGCCAGTTCGCTGAAATGTGTCCAAAACTTTTTAAGCGCATTTTAGAATCTACTATTAAAATGCTATTAAAATTGTTATTTAATAGTATAGTATTAATATTAAACCTAAGTTAAAATTAACAGGGGACTATTATATTAATCATACATGTAACAGGGGGGGTCTGGGGGGTCTCCCCCCCACCCGCCTTCGGCCCGACCCCCCCCGGAGGGGGGCCCCCCCCCCCCCCGAGACGATTTCACCGACCCCCCCCCCCTCCGATTTTTCTGGCAAGTAAATTTTCGAGCAAATTTTTGCAATTTTTTACACTTTCACACACAAAAATTGCCAAAATCGCCTGCAAAACAGCACTTTTTAGCTGTATTTCAGCCCAAATTAGCGATTTTTGGCAATTTTTAGCCAAAAAATTGCGATTTTTCTCGATTTTTGAGCGTTTTTTAGTGCCCACCCCCTCCCCCAAAATTTTGGCTCAGACCCCCCCCGGCCGGCGCCAGACCCCCCTAACCCCCCCTCCCCCCATCGGCGGATGACCTGTTACATGTATGATATTAATATTAAATTAAAATTAAAATCGGCTAGTTCTATTATATTAAGAGTCGCTCTCGCAATTGAAAATTCACACCAAACCATGGATTTTAACCAAATCCGGATTAACGAATCACTTTACCACACAATTTCGAAGTTGGGACCCCAAATCTTGTGTCCGGATTAACGAATCCGGATTAACGAGTCATATAACAACATGCGGGAAAATTGGGACCTGGCCTAATCTTGTCCGGAAGGCGAATATCTCGATTAACGAGACATGACTATATTTACTGTGTCTACCTACAGTCGATTGATGCTCAGGAAAAGTTACCAGACCAAGGCTACGGTGCCTGGTCGCTGTACGATTTTAAGTAGGAACACTGCAGGTATGCCTAAATAAAATAGGAAGGAGGAGGCGCCAATAATACGCTTGCCTGTTGATCAGCGTATAACAAAAACTAAAATGCGTGCCTGCTGCAGTTGAACTTTGTAATGTTCCAAGTCAAGTTCGTCAGCCATTCTTTGTACTACTTCGATTGAGACACAGTCCAGTCACACCGGTCGTAAAGGAACCAATGATCGATCCTGAGAAAAACTAAAACAATCATCAAGCAAGTGCTCGGCGCACGCGTCGTCTCAACGCCCCTGAGCGGGCGCGCATTCGTAGTCAGCCCGCGGCGCAGCACGATTCCCGGCCCATTCCCCCCCACCCGGCGCTGCCGCGGCGGGTTACTGTAATATTGCTGCATGTGAAACAACACAAAGCGCGCGAAGTTTAAACGACTTCACAGAGAAGTGGTAGTAAAAGCACTAAAACAGAACAACTTAAATCTCCAAGTAGTTGCAATTTTTATAAATACCGATACCCGGTATGCCAATTATTTTCAGAATATCTGCCTGCAAGTGCAAACATCCCTCCCCTTTGCTGTTATCAGGTACGGTGCAACGGCAGCTCCAGTTCGGTTCCCATTTACGTATTTACCGTCACCGACTTTTGGAGGCCTGGGTTGGGTCTGGGCCTGACAATTTTCCAAATATAAAAGTACCCCTAGAGACGCATCAGTATAGGCACGCTCCGGAGGGCCTGTTTTAAAAACATAAAAGCACCCCTAGGGGACGCATCGGTATAGGAACGCTCCAGAGGCCCTGTTTTAAAAACATAAAAATACCCCTAGGGGACGCATCGGTATAGGAACGCTCCAGAGGCCCTGTTTTAAAAACATAAAAATACCCCTAGGGGACGCATCGGTATAGGAACGCTCCAGAGGCCCTGTTTTAAAAACATAAAAATACCCCTAGGGGACGCATCGGTATAGGAACGCTCCAGAGGCCCTGTTTTAAAAACATAAAAATACCCCTAGGGGACGCATCGGTATAGGAACGCTCCGGAGGGCCTGTTTTAAAAACATAAAAGCACCCCTAGGGGACGCATCGGTATAGGAACGCTCCAGAGGCCCTGTTTTAAAAAAATAAAAATACCCCTAGATTGACGCATCAGTATAGGCACGCTCCGGAGAGCCTGTTTTAGAAACATAAAAGAACTCCTAGAGACGCATTTTCCAAATATAAAATCATTTCTGACCTCTCAAAAACCTCAGCGGAGGGGAAGAAAAATATATTTTCACACCAAACATAGAGCAGATAGCGCATACCGTAATCCGGCCGCGGCAGCGCCGGGTGGGGGGGGGAATGGGCCTCCTCCCGCGCAGCACAGGGCAGCACGGATTTAAGCGGCAAATTCAAAGGAGCGCCCGCAGCCGACTAAGCGCGGAGAGCCCTGCAACATGTGCCAAAGTCAGCCAGCCAAGCCACGCAATCAAATCAATAATAGGTCCACTTTCTGTGCGTGCTCGCCTTGTTCGTCCCTAACATTGAAAGACGTATTCATAATCGTATCGAAAAACGTCGACCGGCGAGTGTTGATAGGAGTCTGATCGCGTAGGGCTGTCTTCAGGTCGATCCCCCGTCACATCGAATTAAAGCCGTGTTGATAAAATGCACTGCGGCGTGTTGGCACGATGCAATTTTATAAAGCAGCCTCCCTGGGACACGATGACACACCAGCGTTACATTTGGATTTGAACTTAAAAATGTTAAATCAAAACTCCAAAACCTTCTCTGAGGCACCTCAACCTGCCTTCCGGCCGCTATCCCCACTGTTCTGCATGCTAAAAAGGAACAAAATGAAACGTAGCCACAACAGGAGCAAGTCAGAGTGTGTCCATACAGCTCTCTTGATATCATACGTTTCAGCTACATTCCTCTGCTGTATTGCCGCATGTAGGTCAGCGCACCGGCTATGACGTGACTGATTGTATTCAATTTGTTGAGCCACTACATTACCCACGACACAACATTTGCACACTTGTAGTAGAGACCTGAGCGGCCGCCTTTTTGGCGGCCCGGCCCGGGAAAGCTAAAATCGATCAAAATTCACGCAAAATCGCTTGAGCGGGTACTACAGTACAATAGAAGCATTTCTAACAATGCATCAAAGCTTGATGATAATCCAGATTCAAGAGTTCTACCTTTTTTATTGCACTCTACACAGCATTTTCCTTCATCCTCGGGCAATAAAAACCCGATTTTCTCAGCCCGCCCGGCCCGGCTGAAATTCTCTGCCGGGCGGCCCGTGCCGGTCTCTAACTAGTAGCAACGCAGTGCGACCAGAATCAGCACCGTTTGCATACACACAATCAACGAACAAATACGTACAGTAGCAGTTAAGTCAGAAAAGTCTTATCTATTCGGCGAGCACTACTGACATCAAAATTGTTCGCACCGAATGAGGCCAGTCAACTCGAAAAGGCAAGCCAAGGCGTGGAACAGATTGCTCTGTAGCTGAACTGCATTTATGTGCAGAAACTTTGACCGCATCCAACGTCACCACCCTGCCTGCATAGAACGAGAAAGATACATGGTCGCTCCAGCAAGCCGAACGAAAGAAACCGAAAATGGCATGAAGTATCACAGCCACCAGCATAATTGCGCCTGCAAAAGACGTACAATATGTGCATCTAACAGTCAGAGAAATAACAACTTATAGGTGTGGTACCACTAGAGAGTTTTTAACAGGCACAATATATGGGCATACGAAGTGTGCAATGCAAACCTTCTTCGCACGGTTTTTTAGCACACCGGAGATGCCAGATAGCACAAAATGAGTCTGGATGGGCCAAGTGGCCCAGCTCAAAGTGAGAGCACAATGAAAAAGCCAAAGAATGGCAGAATCAGTTTCTGCTAGTATGATGATAGTATATTCGGTTCGCTCGTTCGGCAGGCGTATTTAAGGATGAACTAACAAGTAGTAATCGAGGACTGCAGTTTGCGTAAGTGCACTGCCAGCAAACCGCCTTGCACTGGAACTTTTAGTTTCGTCCTGTTCGCCAAATTGCATATTTTTCTTGCTACGTACCGGAGATTTCCACTTAGTATCCCAGGGGATACATAACACGGAAAATCACGTTTTTCAGCGAAAACATTCAGGACAAAGCCATGGGATATTAAGAGCCACATTTTATAAAACCGGGGCAGGTCGCGGAACATGAAAAATTCTGACCTATAGTTTTTATTTGATAAATTGATAGGTCTATGGTAGAAAATAACACACGACAAATATTTTCACTCGATTGTCACTAATATGCAAATTAGGGCCGAAAACATGTTTTTCCAGCCAAATTCGGTGTTTCTTATATTTCTACCGCGTGCGTTGACGGATCGGGCTGATATTTTCAGAAATAATGATAGGTATATTGGATGTTTTACCTATAAAATTTTAAGAGGATCGGCCAAGGTTGAGATCGCGAATTATAATTTTTTGGGTTCTGGTAAAAAATCGAATTTTGCAAAAAAAGGTACCTCGAAATTTTCCACCAAACTTTCAGTGTAGGTTGCTTAAATGTCCCTCAAAGTAACCCTCTTTTTCCGTTTGTGGACTTTGTCTCTGTTTCGAGAAATTAGTGTTCGAATTTTCATGCACACGTTGGTAGAAAAAACCGGAATTTACTTTCAGCTTTCGTTTGAACAGACAGATCTTTTAGCGTTCGCTCTCGCTCGAAAGAGCGCGCAATGGCCGATCGATTGGTTGGTCGACGGCCAGAAACAAACCACTGAGTCGGGTACAGTAAGAGTTTAAAGTGAGCGAGTCGACTACACTGCAATATTTTTCATGTTCTGAGTTTTATAATGTTGTTATCATGACTTTTGCCTCAAAATGGGATTGGAAAGTGTACGCAAACTTTGGAAAAAGCTGAGCATGCATCTAGTAAACTATTTTGAGGCAAAAACCATATTAGAAATGGAGAAAATCGTAGTATGCTGGCTAAACTCGCTCACCTTAAACGAGTCCGCTCAAACGAAATGTAACGAGATCATCTTGTTTTTGCTTAGAAATTAATGTGCATCAAAAAATCGATTGTTCCCGTAAAATATGAAAGCCGAATTTCTTTAATTCTTGGACAAGTACGCTTGTATGACACGCAACATGCACCCCTTTTCACACTTTAGGAGTTTGCTTTGGTTCGGTGAAATTTGACTCTTATACTGCAGCCAAAAACCTCCAATTTAAGTCTTAAGCACTTTCGATGCAAGAGTTTTCTGACCAGGCCAGGTTTATTTGTTTGTTTGTTTATTGTGTACGTTCCTAGTGGCAGCATATATATCCTTTTTCTCCTTTCCATACAATGGTACTTACATCCACTGCTTTTACCGTTTCTTCATAGTACCTTCAAACTGAATAGATAATGCTGAACTAAATCACTATAACGTTTTCCAGTATAGTCTACGTGTGTATTGCTTGTGTGTCTACAGTTGCTAGTGGTCTCTTGTACAGGCAGCACCTCAACCTACATAGTAAGCATACATGTGGACTATTGATTTCTTGATGGTGTCCGTTTTGTTCATTGGCTGATCCGCAAACGGTCTGTCGGTCTGTTGTGTGTGTCAGATTTGTGTACGCTTTACCGATTGTCTTTCTGTCTTTAGGATAATAAAACTTTGCGTGTGTGCCACAAGGGCCAGCGCTACATACGTCTTTGCACTCTTGTTGACTCCCAGCAGTAACTCACTGAGTCACTGTAAATTAGAACGGGACTCTGTGTTACTGTTTGTAATAAACCATTGTCTTGTACATTTGCACTATCGGAGGTTTCATACAAAGCTCGGCGTGCCTCTAACAACCATAATTCGAAAGCTTAATGCTATACTTGAAGAAGAGCCGCCAAACAAAACCCAAATCTGCCAAGGTACAGCGTTTTCGAAAAGGTTCCATGTCAATTGAGAGAATGCCTGGAGGTGGCCAGCTGTGCGTTTCACATTCAGCTCTTGAATAATGATTACTAAGGCACGCTGAGCCTTCTCGAAACGTAGCGAACACTTTCCATTCGGATTTTGAGTCAAAAGCCATGATAAACAACATTACAGAACTCAAAAACATGAGAAAATCGCAGTGTGGTCAACTCGCTCACTTTTAAACTCTTACAGTTTCCGACTAAGTGGTTTGTTTCTAGTGGGCGACCCAGCAATCGATCGGCCATTGAGCGCTCTTTCAAGC
The DNA here is from genome assembly GCA_030248155.1 of Sabatieria punctata. Lineage (NCBI taxonomy): Eukaryota > Metazoa > Nematoda > Chromadorea > Araeolaimida > Comesomatidae > Sabatieria > Sabatieria punctata. Next base: position 163,730 of record JASANB010000832.1, on the reverse strand, counting down.
GAGACCGAACGCTAAAAGATCCGTTTGCTCAAACGAAAGCTGGAAGTAAATTCCGGTTTTTTCTACCAACGTGTGTATGAAAATTCGAACATTAATTTCTCGAAACAGAGACAAAGTCCACAAACGGAAAAAGTGGGTTTACTTTGAGGGACACTTAAGCAACCTACACTGAAAGTTTGGTCGAAAATTTCGAGGTACCTTTTTTTGCAAAATTTGATTTTTTACAGGACCCCAAAATTTGCATTTCATTATAATTTGCGATCTTAACCTTCGCCGATCCTCTTCAAATTTTATAGGTACAACACCCAATATACCCAGCATTATTACTGAAAATATCAGCCCGATCCGTCAACACATGTGGGAGAAATATAAGAAAGACCGAATTTGGGTGGAAAAACACGTTTTTGGCCCTAATTTGCATATTAGTGACAGGCGAGTGAAAATATTTCTCGTGTGTTATTTTCTACCATAGAGCTATCGATTTATCAAATAAAAACTATAGGTCAGAATTTTTCATGTTCCGCGGTTAGTTGGGGACCCGCCCCGGTTTTATAAAATGTGGCTCTTAACTGGAAACGGCATGGGATATTAACCGGAACCATGTTTTATCATGCATACAGCATGCGTGTGTAAAGAAAATTATTACAAATTTGACATAAACATTGCCGCCAAGTAATATCCCATGGGATATAAAGCGGAATAAGGGTCCATGTAATATCCCAGTGGGTTATTAAGTGGGGTGGGATACTAAGTGGAAATCTCCGGTAACAAGTTTTTCATATGCAATAAACTTTGAACTTTAAACATTGCAGACACAGCTTTGCTGGTTAAATTTTACTTAATTTCATTTTTTTATGCCAAAAATTCTCGAATTTTACAGATCTTGAGTCAGATTGAACTCCCCTAAGAACCCCCTGAATTTTGAAAAATCCCCCAAACTTTCCCCCTAACCCCCAAAACAAAATTTTGCTCCTAAATGGGAAAAGTCCCCCTAAATTTGGGGGAATCCCCAACCTGGCAACACTGAAGCACACGACACGCGCCCAGGAGGGTCGGCCGCCGAGTGGACTTTTCTCGGAAAATAATCCTAACTCAGATTCTGCAAGAACAGCATTTCTTTGCCGGTCCCTTACCTTTAGCTTTCAGATTTGACCGTGCGGTAATCTGAAATTCTGCGGCGAGCTCATCACTTCTTGTTTCTATACGTAGCATCGAGTAAGTCCATCTCGCTTGGTGTGTAGAAGGAAGAGAGAAGAAAAGAAAAGAGCGCTCGGATAGTGACATTGCACTGTTGGTCGGCTGGCAGACAAAAGTTGCGTGGGCACAGCAAGCAAACGGTGAGCGCGTAGGTCTAAACGGCACGTGGACAAAAGAAAGGTGCAGCAAAGCAGGCAAGGCAGCAAGCAATCGGCACAGCACGGCAGAGGTGCGGCGGTCGGCCGCGCAAGTTGGTTTAAAGTTGCCGCTCAAATCTGTGCTGCCCTGTGCTGCGCCGCTGGCTGCCTGCGAATGCGCGCCCGCTCAGGGGCGTTGAGGGTAATTACTAAAAGGGGCGATGGGGCGATGGGGGCGACGGGGCGTTTTCGCGGTACGGGCGCGGTCTGATTCCGCTCGTGTCTCGTCAATACTCGGCTCCACACCCCCACACTTTATCGCATCAAGTTTTGCCTGCCACTCCCCACGATTTGCACACAACGATCTTCGGCGAAGTACTATCGCTAGAATGGGCCAATTGAGTAGTGGAAAGGACGACTTTCCTTCAGATTGTGATGAGTTCAACTCTTCCAGCTGCTATACTTCGTCCATACCTTCTGGGCTTTCACTTTCTTCTGTTCTGGCCAACTCCGATTCGCCATGCCGAAAAGAATCGGCCGATTCAGGAGTGCAAATTGACAAAACTGACGATTATTTTTTCTGATTGCAATGATTTCACCTCTTCTGGCTTACATAATTCTTTGATGTGCTCTGGGCCACCAGTAGCACCTGTTCTGTTCCACTTCAAACCGGTTACACGAAAGTACTATCCTAAGAATCGACCGATTCGGTTCCCGAAGTAGGTGAAGCTTTTGAGTTTTCTTGAGATTGCAACGATTTCAGCTTTTTTAGCTACGTACCGTACAGTACTTCCTTGATGCACCCTTGACTTACACCCTTCTGGCCAACTCCGATTCGCTAAACCGAAGTAGCATTCCAAGAATCGGTCAATTCGCTTGTGGAAATCAGTTGAACTGACGATTTTCATACAGGTTGCCCTTGCATGTATTTCTTCGATACACTCTGGCTCTGCCTTGTTTAGTATTTCTCGAGGTGTTTTTGTCTCGGAAAATTCTTACCCCTTAAAACCTGTACCTCTAAATTTTTTTCTGTCCCTGAAATTTGTTTTTTGCGCTCCCTTAGAATTTGTACCCTTCAAAACTTTTGCCTCCTAAATTTTTTCTGTCCCTGTGACTTCTTGCTCCTTGTATTTTTCGGGATGTTTTTAGTCCCGCTTTAATGAAAAATTTTGGGTTGGGTTCTAAAAATTTTCGGGGTGTTTTTTTCTGGCAGGCGGTAAAAAATTAAAGCGGGACTAAAAACATCCCGAAATATACAACGAGCAAGAAGTTACATGGACAGAAAATTTTAGGAGGCAAAACTTTTGAAGGCTGCAGAGTCTGACAGCTTGGAAGCTGACACTGCTAAGGTGAGGCAGATTGCTAAACAGGTCGGGGTTCGATCGATTCAAACATACATGTAACAGCTCCGGGCCGACCTGGGGGGAGGGGGGTAGGGGGGTTTTCCTCAGATGGGGGGTCGAGGGGGGGGGTTTCGTCCAGACGTGGGGTCCAAAATTTCAAAAAGCTCCAGAACGCCTGGAAATGCGTTTTTAGCACGTTTTTTTCAGTAAGGATGCTAAAAATCGCAATTTTAAGCTGCCAAATAGCTTTTTATAGCTAAAAACAAGCAAAAAATGACAAAAAGGGCTTCCAAAAACACCGATTTCTCTTAAATATCAGCAGTGGAAGCGCCAAATTCGGTTTCCAAAGGCTTTTCAAGTGAATTTTAGGCTAAAAATTAGTGATTTCTGACCCAGTTTGTTAATACTGGAGCCACCACTAGTACTTGTATTTTTTGGTCGGGGGGGGGTCCCTTAACCTGTCTCGGGGTGGGGGGGTGAGGGGGGTTTGGCCTTTCCAGCTGGGGGAGTAACCCCCCCAAACCCCCCCTAGTACATGCATGGATTCAAGTGTCAAAACCAAAGCGTTTGGGTCATCAGAAGGTTGCCGGCAGTTCTCGCCCTCTGCTTGTCACTGTTCCCAACTTGGATCTAATTCCACTGGGGCCTATTGAGCCAATGGAGCTCTCCTAATAGATTGCTGGATTGTATCTGGTGTACATGTATGTTGTATAAAGTTATTTCTTTATCTATTAAAGCTTCAATTTCTTCAGGAACCGAATCGGCTGATTCTTAGGATAGTGTAACGGTTTCAAGCGGACCAGAACAGGTGGCCCAAAGCACATCAAAGAATTATGTAAGCCAGAAGAGGTGAAATCGTTGCAATCAGAAAGAATAATCGTCAGTTTTGTCAATTTGCACTCCTGAATCGGCCGATTCTTTTCGGCATGGCGAATCGGAATTGGCCAGAACAGAAGAAAGTGAAAGCCCAGAAGGCATAGACGAAGTATAGCAGCTGGAAGAGTTGAACTCATCACAATCTGAAGGAAAGTCGTCCTTTCCACTACTCAATTGGCCCATTCTAGCGATAGTACTTCGCCGAAGATCGTTGTGTGCAAATCGTGGGGAGTGGCAGGCAAAACTTGATGCGATAAAGTGTGGGGGTGTGGAGCCGAGTATTGACGAGACACGAGCGGAATCAGACCGCTCCCGTACCGCGAAAACGCCCCGTCGCCCCATCGCCCCTTTTAGTAATTACCGGCGTTGAGACGACGCGTGCGTAATCGGCCGGCACAAATCGCCTCCCTAGAAGTTGGAAAGTTGGAAAATGGAAAATATAAAAAATGGAAAATGCTTTCCAACAATTTGGAAAACATGCACAAGAACAACCAACATCACCGGATGCAAATAAATTGTATAATGGTAACGCCGGCAAGTCGGCAACGTTCTCCGAACGTGAATCCTCCTTCCATTGCACCATCTATAAAAATGGTTGGAGGTCGACGTGGTTTTGTATCTGTGGTAAGTTATCTAAATTTCTCGTTTTTTGTGTTGCGTGTCAGCATTTCATAAACAATGTTTTCAAATCTGTGTAGCCTCAAACCATCGCCGTAACTTTTTACCTATAGGACTGGTCGAGTCTGTATGTGTTTCATGCAATCGAAAGCTATCGAAATCATAACCTGCGATCGCTGCAATCGCTGCAATATGAAGTTTATCGAATTACCGGTGTGCGGCCAGCTATTTCAAATTTTTATATATTTTTGCAAATTTCTTTGATGAATGGCATGTGTTTCAAATTTCAGTTTTTCAAATAACAACCCTTTATCGTCGCGTTCGTTGACGTAGTAAAAAGAACCGAGCTGGGAGACCGATTGCAAAAGGGGACCCGAGACAGATTCCGGAAACCAAGGAAAGCAAGGATGTTAGTTCTTACTCTTGTGAACTGTTCGTTTCACTGAACAAAAATTTGGAAATTTCGTTTAGGCTGTTAGTGACAATAATCTATGAGACACTGCTGCTACGGAAGAGGCAAATGTCAAATGCTCGAGTCAGTCAGTCTCGAGACCCTCTTTTACAGTCAGTATAGGGACCTGAGGTATTCTGAATGAAGACGCTTGGGAGACGCATTCTGAATGAAAATGAATGTCGCGAGTGGCACGTCGAGAACACTATATGTTTGTTCGATTTGACAGAAACCGCTTGCTAAATTCTGGTCTATGCCTGATTTCCATTCACCGTTGCGGTACATTTTGCAGAATCTAACCCCATATGCTTATTTCCCTTCTCTTATGGTGTAACTAGCGATTTTCCAACTTTCTAACTTTCGAGGAGGCGATTTGTGACATTGCAAAACCCGCAAAACTTGGTGTACCACTGTGTACCACAGCGTACCGCACGTCCTTGCAGTTTCCGTTTTTCTGGGGAGGCGATTTGTATACGCGTCAGCAAAGTACAATAATCAATACAATAATCGAGTGTGAGAGCTGCACTACACCGTAACCAAAGCGAGCCCGCAACGCTCCGAGCTTACGCCAAATTCAAACCGCTCCAGTACTGGCACCCCGCTTCGCCTCCTCAAACCGACCATTCACTCTGTCCAGATGATGCACGACTTCGACTTCAAATTTTAGCCCCTAAACTTTTTCTGTGAAATTTTGTGCTTGCTGAATTTTTGAGGTGCTTTAACTGCCTCCCTCTAAAATTTCAACCCCTATAAAATTCTTATTCTTACCGCTTAAAATCTTGTCTGTCCGAATTTTTTTGCGTGCTGTGTTTTTTCGGTGTGATTTTTGTTCACCCCAAAATTCTCAACCCCAAAACAGTCTGAGTGCAAAGAAAAACCACCCGAAAAATTTCAGAACGCAAAATTTTCAGAAAAGGGTCAAAAAAACATTTAGGGGGTAAAAAGTTTAAGGGATACAAATTTCATGGGCAAGTAAAGCACCACAAAAAGTGTAGGAGAAAAAAATTTTGAACCGAAAAAATTAGGAGGTAAGAATTTTAGGGGCAAATAAAGCGTCCCGAAAATACAGGGCAGTGTGTATCGAAGTCATACAATATGGGCAATCTGAAGAAAAGTAGTCAGATTCACTTATTGCCACAACCGAATCGACCGTTTGGGGTAGATACTTCGACTTAGCGAATAGGAGTTAGTTAGAAGTAGGACATATACAGGTGAAAGTCCAGACCGTATCGAAGAAGTACCGGAGCTAAGAGTTGAAATCGTTGCAAACTGTACTAAAATCGTCAATTAAGTTATTTTCACAGCAGAATCGGCCCATTCTCCAGATTTCGGATAGTATTTCGAATTGCGATTCGGAGATGGCCAAAAGAGATGTCACTGAAGCGCAAAAGCACACTGAAGAAGTGTCATGGTTTGAAGATTTGAAATCGTTACAATCTGAAGGAAACCTGTCAGTTTCACTGATTTCCACAACTGGAACGATTCTACTTCGCTGAAGATCAGTGGTGCAGGAACGGTGAGTAGCGGCTGCATGATCGAAGTGATGCACGATCTGGGAGGCAATGAATGGCAGCCAACCCCGAATGGGACTTGAAGCAGGGTGCCGGTGCTTAAGCAATTGCGCACGTCCGGAGCGTTGCAGCGCCATTTGCGTTACGGTGTGCTGCGGCCCGCACGCTCACACCGCTCGTGAAGATTAGGGTTTGCCTACATAATAATGAATTAACGGTAATATGGATTCGAATGCTCGGACTCCCAGTGGATTTTGTACCTTAGCTTGGTGCAGAAAACCTAGATTTCTAGATAAAATCTAGATACAACATGGAGTGATCACTTCATTTTGGTCGTTATCCATCGTGGGCCAAGTGGAAAATCAATACTGACGAAATAGGCCAAAATGACAAATTTGTAGGCACATCAAGTTGTTTGTTTCAAGTTGTAATAGAGAACAACAATATACAGGGTCCGCCAAAAAAAAACAACCCCGCAGATTTTTCGCTGCAGCAACCGCAAATCTCAAAATCCTTTTTTTTAATGAAAGATAAATAAATTCTTCAAAGATTGGAGAAACTTTCATTAAGATACTCTGGTTTAGTTCCTGAGATATTTGCCCTCAAAATCAAAACAGAGATTTTGGCAATGAACAAAAGGAATTTTTATTATTCCGTTGCACTTATAACCAAACGGATTCCTACTACTGCTGATGGCTATTGGAGGCTTTATTGGAGAAACACATGCAAGGTTTACTTCACCAGTAAAGTCTCGTTAGCCCTCAGCAGTAGGAATCTGTTTTATTGTGAAGTGCAAAGGAATCGCTCTTGTTCTTTGCCAAAATTTGTTTCGACTTTGAGGGCAAATATCTCAAGAACTAAGCAGAGTATCTTAACAAAAAGTTCATCAATCTCTCAAGAATTTATCAATCTTTCATTGAAAGGATTTATTCAAATCGGTTGAGATTCATGGTTGCAAAAGTAAAAAATCTGCTGGGTTGTTTTTAATCACTATTGTTCATTGCCAAAATCTCTGTTGTGAATTTGAGGGCAAATATCTCAGGAACTAAGCAGAGTATCTTAATTAATAAAGTTTCACCAATCTTTGAAGAATTTATTTATCTTTGATTTAAAAAAGGATTCATTCAAATCGGTTGAGATTTGCGGTTGCTTCAGCAAAAAATCTGCGGGGTTGTTTTTTTTGGCGGACCCTGTAGAAGTTGGTGACGCGAGCTCTAATCATTCAAAACTGCAATTCATAACTAGAGAACAGCAACGCCAGATATAAAGCATATATAAACCGTACTTTAACTTCTCACACTCGCACAAAGTACAACCATTCTGTGATTACTTAGTTGCGGAATGACACAGAATGGCACACATTCAATTCAACCACACGTGGGCCAGGGGATGGTGCTGGGCCTTACCCTCCGGCTCCAGCTCGCCAACCGATTCCCCTCAGACGACCATACTCCCCTAGCAGAAACAGAAACAGGGAGCGTTTTATACTAAAGAAGCAAAGGCAACAAAACATGTTATCGGCAGTCTGAGAAGAGAAGACATGAAATCAACGTAACTGGGAGAAAAAGGAACAGTAAACAAACAACTTGCTTGTCATTCCTAACAAGAAGGGCGGAAAAAAGAAAGAAGACGAAGCCAAGCTGCCAAGGCACAAAGAAAAACACTGGCCGCCCGTAGCAGCAGCAGTGAGCGAGCAGTGAGCAGCGGTGGCGCCAGGCTGTCTGACCTCAATAACAAGAAATGAAATGACATGTCTGTGAAGAACTTGAATATGCTAAAGAAGTGTGGAATCCTTATTTATTTAAGGACGCAGAGTTAATTGAGCTTGTGCAACGTCTTTTCACCCGTAGGTTACCTGGAATGGATGCGCTAAGCTATGTAGATAGATTTAGAGTTCTGAAATTGCAGCCACTTGAAGAACGTCGTTTGGTTAAAGATCTGGCTATGGTCTACAAGATTATTTATGGTCAAGTGGATGTTCCTTTTGACAGTTTCTTTCAGTTTGGTAGGGTTCAAAGTACTCATGGTAACTGTACAATGTATGTTCAATTTTCGCGTACGAAGTATTACTTTGCTAACCGTGTTGTTTCGATTTGGAACGACCTCCCTGAACATGTTGTAACTAAACGTACTGTTGGTTCTATTAAACAAGGTTTGCTTTTTCTAGAGTGGGGTAATCATTTGCGGAGCCCTTATGCAACTGGATTATCTTGAACACGCTTATGGTGGGGGGGAGTAGCCGGTTAATCGGCCCTGCCTACCTCTTTCTGTCCGGCCAAGTGATTGGTTAGACTGTTTGTTCTGACTGTTTGGTTGTTATATTCGTGTCCATAAAGTTGAAGTTGAAGACTAAAGAGATTCATTCACGAGAAATCGAAGCCAAAAAGTTCGATAAAATAAAGTGATACATATGTATAGCTGCTACCAGCAAAGAAAGCAGAATATGACAGAAGGCATAAAATCAACTTAACTTGGAGAAAAACGAACAGCTTGTAACTAAAAAGAAGCAAGGCCACCTACTGCCAATGCGCAAAGCAAACACACTGACCCGTTGGCAGGCGGCAGCACCAGTGAGCGGCGCCTAGTATGAGTTACGCGCCAACGACCTGCAGGCGTAAGTTGCTGCTCCATATATGTAGTTTTTCTATTTTTTTTCGATCATGTTTAGTTCAGTTTACAGTAGGTTTACGAAGTTTATCTCAAGGTGGGCTGGGCCGATTGCCCGGCTTCATTACTGCCCTCCTACCCTACTGAACCACAAGCAGAACTGAAAGCTCAGAGCTACAACAGTATAGATTATAACAAATAACACAACAATTACAAGGCTTTTTTTCTTTGCCTTCCTAGGTGTGAGTGTACGATAATCAATAAAGAGATCTGTTTTCGCCCTCATCACGGCGTTGTCGCAGTTCATTACGCAAGTCAAAAGCTTTTTTTAGCTTGCCACGGAGTCAGGTCCACACCAATAAAGATATTGAAGTATTGCGGTTTCTGCATTAGAACCGCTCGTTTCTTGTCAGAATGGCTTTCTTAGCAAGCAGCAATGTCTTTCAGCTCCACTACCACCTTTCCTCCGCACATCTGAGAAGTTAGGATCCGGATATTAGCAATACTGTCGCAGTCGACTTGAAGGTCAGAGAAAACGTCTTTTACCTGTTGAACGACGTCAGTTCTGTCAGTGTTGCATGTGACTAGACCATCAATCACAATGTTCAAGTCGCGGCGTTGTCGTTCACGCATCTCGCGCTCCCAATCGCAAATGCGCACCAGTTCAGAGTGCGCCTTGTCTTAGAATGCCGTCGGGTTGGGCACAGGAAGCCCACTTTTAGTCGTCTATAGTTTATAGTACAGAGGCGTAGGTCTTTTTAGCAGCTGTCGAGTCCGACAGCTCGTTCAAGTCTTTGGTGACCTTTGTCAGCTGGCGCAGACGTCGTCTCCATTCTCTCCAAAAGAGAGGTGAGCTCTGGTCGATCTACCTGAGCCAAAGAAGGCATTGTAGGGATGGGATATGATCATTGTTTGGCACCTGTCCTCATGTGCTAATGCATAAGGAAAGAAAGTTACGACTGATTGCATAGTAATTCTGTCAATCAGGTTTATTCTGTTGTACCTGTACACATCAATACAACTGTAGTCAGTAAAATACAGGTCAGTAAGGTTGTTCGGAATCAGTCTGCATCTGCCACCAAGGCAACATCTCTACACATCTTCTGTCCCCAGATCCCACCAAGTAGCCATAGATTTCGTGGTAGCGGCACAGCGCTTGGAAAGTGGAAAACATGGGTGGCGTACGAGGTCCAGTCTCTACGTAGAAAAAGCGCTCTCCATCACCTCGACTGTACCGTCGAATACGATAAAACTTCATTTCGCCGAAGGCGGTCCGATAGGCTAGTAAAAGCGGTAAACGGCAGCCACCGGTGGTGTCGTGGAATAACTTGAATTGGCTGCGCTCAACCGAGTTCTGCACATTGAAACGGTCGCCCAGGCCCAGGTACTGCGGCAGACCGAACAATTCCCTCTCTTCCGAATACTGCAGACAACCCTGTCGGGCCGCTGATAAGGCTTTCTTTGTCTTTGGTCTATGTCTTTTCTTTTTTGTCTTGAGTCGTCGTGGCATCGCTACACAAACACACACAACACACACTGCCCAGTATTTAGACTACATAATATTACCAACAAATAAGTGCTATCAAGTTTTGTGTGGTGTCAGTTACCCCACTGTTGAGGTAGACGGGTGCCCAGTCATTACTGCATGTTATAAGTCCAATGGCAAACCAATCGTTCCTGCAAGTTTCAAGGCCGTACTCACTTAAGAGTCGGTGTCTGAGCCAGACAACCCTGTACTGAACTGCCTATGCACAAAAATAGGTCCACCTCTCCGATTTTGCTCAAAATTTGCACAAATGATGTACCTTGGGGGAAACTAACCTGCACCAACTATGAGCCCCCAACTCCGCCTAATATGCAAATTACATGGGGTCAAAGGTAAACTTTGGGATAACTTATTGGACTGAAGATAAAAACCTCAATTTTCAACATACAGCGTCCGGATTTTTTTAAGCAATAGAGCGCGTCGCAGGCTATCAAATGAGCTATACCGCGCATTTCTATCTTCACGTACAGAATACTTGTAACAGATATTCTGTTTTTTTTTCACTTTCCCGAAAGTCACATTTTTGGCTGTAGAACCAAAGTGAAAGGCGGGCCAGGCAATTTTTTTATTCATAAGATAGGCCTTGAAGAGAGCTTCATTTTGATATATGACATTTGCTGTTTCAGCGGGAGCTAAGTTGTCAAATTTGCCTTTGAATGTTGACCCCCAAACTGACCTTCTTAACTTGTTTGCAACATGGATGCGCCCGATGTGCGTCAAACTGCTTCTTATAATGCTGAGTGTTTTATTACTTGATAGTGCTTGCTGCAAGCTATCATTTGAGTCACAGCTCGCCGTTCTTCCTTCGCACATGCAGTAACTAGAGCAATTTTTCTTTTCAGCGAGGGTTTTGAAACTTCTACATAAAACTGCACTATATTGTGATGTGTATGGCGTCGCGTGTGTATCTGTAGCTGCGTCAGTCAGTTTGTACACACCACTTGTTGTATCGACAACCGCGATAGCCTACTGTAACCGTGTACGCGCCATACACTGTATTTGTAGTGTTTAGGGTGACGCGTGATCAGTTGCGCCGCTCGCTCTTCACTCTCTCCGTCTGGCTACCTGGCGAGCGGTCATGCCACTAGTCTCCTGTTTATTCATTGTTTAGTGTGGAGGTAAAGTTGTTGTGAAGTCTGGCCACTACAGCAAGCAACAGCTACACCAAAAGACCACACCGACCAACAAAACAACTGGCAACCAACGGTGGCATTCGGCAATCGTGGAAGAAAGAAAAAGACGATTTCCAAGGGAGGACGGTAAATCTTCACCTACCATCTTTCGGACGCACGCCTACCTGGCGGCTGCTCTCAACTCAGAAGAGGAGGGACGCGCACACCCCAGTCGGTTGGCGTTTTTCTCACTGATTTTGCGAGAGGAGTGTCTCTGTACTTGTGATCTACTCACTTGTACCCCTCCTCATCTTTGTTCCTGCCAGTGGACGATTCACCACCGAAGGAAGGAAGGAAGGAATCGCGCATCTCGTGTCACCCAGGAGGGCGCGGATTTGTGCATCTCGTGTCACCCAGGAGGGTGCGGAATCGTGCATCTCGTTACACCCATGAGGGTGGGGAATCGCAGCGTTCGCACCAGAGGAGGAGATTTGCAGCGTTCGCACTGGAAGGAGGAACCGTATGTCCATACCAGAGGAGATTCGAAGCTTTCGCACCGGAAGGAGGAACCGTACATCCATACCGGAGGAGCTTTTGCAGCGTTCGCACTGGAAGGAGGAACCATACGTCCATACCAGAGGAGCTTTCACAGCGTTCGCACTGGAAGGAGGAACCATACGTCCATACCGGAGGAGATTCGCAGCGTTTGCACCGCCAGACGCCAAAGTAAAACAACGCGAAAACTACCAGAAATCGTGCACCTACCGCCGTGATGTCTAACAAACGGCTACACATTCCTGCACCGCAGCCCTACTGGCAGACAAACGATGATCAACCTCCCCTACGATGGCCACTCTGGGAGAGACTCTTCAGTGCATTCCTAACTGGACTGGATGCAACCAGGGACAACACAGCAAAGTTGACAGACAAAGAAAAGAACGATTTTCTTCTGTCATTCTTGGGCACCGCTGCACTGCCTCAATTCGCCAGTCACCCTGTGTTCAATGCAGATCCAGATGCCAGTTTTGAGGAATTTCTGAGGGCAGCCAGAGAGACGTTCTACAGGCCAATTAATCCAGTGAGGGCATTGTTCGACTTCATGCAGCACTCACAAGGTTCTACCGAGTCGGTCACTGAGTACTTGCGAGTCCTCAGGACCCTGATCCAGCAGTGCACCTTCCCCGTTGAGGAGGGAACCAGATGCGTGGAGGAGCGAACGCTAATCGACTACCTGCTAGCGATTCAGATGGTGCAAGGATTACACAGTCGGGACACACAGGAGAAATTGCTCGCCCAGGATACAGTGAATTTGGAACAATTCACTCAACTCGCGTTGGCCGATGAGAGCGCTAGGAAGGATGCTGCAAAGATGGCACCAGGCTCATCGCAGATCGGCGCTGCCTCACACCAGAAGCGCAACTGGGGCAAGGGACTGAGTGCAAAAGGTCGGAAACCTCAGCAGCCACACCCCAGTGCTTCAGCCAACAGTCAGACTACTAGCAAGAGAGGATGCCGGCATTGTGGAGATCCATCACACGCAGACAGCAAGGATTCCAGATGTCGCGCCAGAGGTCAAACCTGCGGCAACTGCGGCAAAGAGGGTCACTTTAAACGAGTCTGTAGGGGCAAACCATGCTCTACCTCGCGCCCTCAGTGCAAACAACAGTGTCAACTCACACATCAGATGCGCAGCAATCACAAAAAGGGCCGGAAAGGTGTAAATGCACTGCACACCAATCCACCTTACTGTGAGGTTCAAATCGCGTCTACTGACGATGCCCCAGAGGAACCACTGCGATTGATGGTCGATACTGGAATCACTCGCGATGAGTTCCATACACACTTCCGAGGGACTAGACTGCAGGAGGCAGACCCAATCGTCAATTTCGATCAGTCTGAAGTGTCAATCGAGGGACAATTCCCTGCTCAACTGTCATTCCAAGGATGGACTGCCAACGTGTCAGTGTATGTGTTTGGCGATACCTGCAACAATACACTGGGCATGGATGCTATGCGTGCTCTGGATCCAGTGCACATCACTATCCAGTCAAGGAGCAGCACTGTTCGCGCAGTCGCCCAGTCCAGTTTACCAGACGATGTCAACAACGGTGCTCCCACCAGAAGTGAGCCACTAGCAGATATCTCTGAGGGATCAGTTCCACAGGTGCCCAGTCTGTCAGCTAAAGACAATGAGACCTGGGAGAAAGCAGGATTGTTGCCGCTACTACACAGCTTTCCCAAGCTGACAAGCAAGGACATTGGCACTTTCCCAGGATTCAAGCATCGAATCAGACTGAAACCTGATGCCAGGGTACCACCCGCGCAACCAGTTCGCTCCATTCCAGTGCGCTTCGAACAGCTAGCTGAGAAGGCAGTCAAGGAAATGGAGGAACAAGGCATCTGGGAGAAGGTCGCGCACTCAGACTTTGTGCATGGAATGGTCGTTGTGGCAAAAGCAGACGATCCTAATGCTGTACGCATCACTTCCGACCTGTCTCCACTCAACAAAAACGTGGATCCAGTGCTGTATCCACTACCCAACATCCAGGATTTGCTGTACACGCACCTTGCCACTGCTACAGTATTCAGCAAAATCGACCTGCAGAAAGCCTACTTCAACATCGAGCTTGAAGAGGAGTCTCAGTTGCTAACGACTACAGTAACACCATGGGGCTACTATGCTTATCGAAAGCTGCCCATGGGACTCAAGGATTCTGCAGCGGTTTTCCAGAAGCTGGTTCACAAAACGCTTGCTGGGATTCCTGGATGCCAACCCTACATTGATGACATCATTGTCTATGGGAGGAAGCATGAAGAGCATGACTTCACTTTGAAGCTTGTGTTGCAGAAGTTGGATGCCAAGAATCTCCAACTAAACCTCAGCAAGTGCATGGTCGCCTCACCCAGCATCTCTTTTCTGGGCCATGTAATCGCCAACGGATGTGTCAGACCAGACCCACACAAGTTGGACTCGATTCGAAACATGGAACGGCCACAGAACAAGTCTGATGTACGAAGTTTTTTGGGCGCGATCAACTACCTGAGCAAGTTCGTTCCTAGCCTGACCGACGCCTCAGAACCACTTCGTGTGCTCACTAGAGCAGACACAAAATTCAAGTGGGAGCAGCCTCAGCAAGCTGCATTCGATTGGCTCAAATCTCTGATTTGTGATCCAAGCGGACTCAAACTCAAGATGTTCGATCCAGGGAAACCCACCATCGTAACTACAGACGCCTCTGCCTATGGTATCGGTGGAATGCTGTCTCAAGTGCACTGCGGCCAGGAGTACCCAGTGGCATTTGGACACCACACTCTGGACCCCACCAAACGGCGTTGGGACACCACAGAGAGGGAAGCGTTTGCTGCCATGTTCTTCTATGAACACTGGGAGAAGTACCTACTTGGCAGTCACTTCACACTATGCACAGACCACCAAGCTCTGCAAGCTTTGCTGCATCGACAGACCAACCAACGGCGATCTCAGAAGTTTGAATGTTGGGTCCACCGCCTCAACGTTTTTGACTACACTGTCGAATTCGTGGCTGGACGGAAAAACTACATGGCAGATGCGTTATCAAGGCTGCAGAAGGTGCCCGATGTGCCTAGAGTTCGCAGTACCACTCAGAAGGGATTTTCCATCGAGAAAATAGCGAAAGCTACTGACCAGGACCCTCAGCTGCAACTTTTGAAGCGTTTCTGCACTACAGGCTGGCCAGCTAAGCCTAGGCTGCCGCCTCAGCTCCAGTCAACACCGTTCTACACTCTGTGTGAAAGCTTCTCCCTGGAGCATGGATATGTTGTGCGAGACAAAGCTCAGATTCTGGTTCCAACCTCACTGCGAACAGATCTGCTATCCATGGCTCATGAAGGACATCCAGGCATCGTTGCTTTTAAGAGGAAGCTTAGAGAGACCTACTGGTGGCCTGGCATGGTCACAGAGGCTGAGCGTTTCATCAAGAACTGTGGAAACTGTCTCAATTCAGCCAAATCAGCACCCAAGCTGCACCTGCAGGGCCAGCATGTGTACACGCCAAAGGAGCTGTGGGAGGAACTCTCTATCGACATCACAGGGCCATTTGACAACGCCCCTGCTCACCTGATGAACATCTCTGTGCTCGTGGACAACTACTCAAAGTTCCCAGAGATCTTGTGCACGAAGGACACTACTTCTGGCAGGATCATTCGCTGGCTCAGGGAGATTTTCGCCCGCTTTGGCAACCCAGCCAAAATAATCTCTGATAATGGGCCACAGTTTGTCAGTGACGAGTTTCGAAACTTCCTGACAGAACGGGACATCATCCATGAGACAACACCAGTCTACACTCCTCAACAAAATGCGTTCGTGGAGGTCTTCAATCGATTCATCAAACACCACATACAGACGTTCAGCTCGAGTCTACCGTGGGAGGAAGGCCTTCAGCGATCTCTCGCTCACTTTCGCGCTACACCTCGAGAGGGCCAGGAGCTTAGCCCTGTGCAGAAGTTTTTCGGACGCAGACCTCGATTGGGCTGGGAAGTCTACAGACAGCCCCGCAAAACGGCTCAAAAAGAGGAAGGAGGGGAAGACATGCAGTCGCGGCAAAAACAACAGCAATCCAGCCAAAATACTGCTAGCTTAGGGCAACTGTTCGCTGTTGGGCAGAAGGTGCACACCAAACGACCTCACACGCCTAAAGGACTCAGTCCCTGGAGCAACAAAGTGCTGACTGTTGTGAAGGTGCTCGGCAGATTCAACTACTTGTTGTCTGACAAGCAGAAGTGGAATGGACGCAACCTACAACGCGTTGTTGACCGGCCGGGACCATCCATCTATGAAGCTGATGCCACCACGCAAGAACCAGCTCAGCCGCGACCACAAGGACAACACCACCCACAGCGGAATCGTCAACCACCAGACCGTCTAGGAGACTGGCATTACTACTGACTGACGGTTTCGCTTAAAGAAGAAAGAAAGTGGTTGATGTGTATGGCATCGCGTGTGTATCTGTAGCTGCGTCAGTCAGTTTGTACACACCACTTGTTGTATAGACAACCGCGATAGCCTACCGTAACCGTGTATGCGCCATACACTGTATTTGTAGCGTTTAGGGTGCCGCGTGATCAGTTGCGCCGCTCGCCTATTGTTCTCTTCACTCTCTCCGTCTGGCTACCTGGCGAGCGGTCGTGCCACTACTCTCCTGTTTATTAATTGTTTAGTGTGGAGGTAAAGTTGTTGTGAAGTCTGGCCACTACAGCAAGCAAGAGCTACACCAATAGACCATACCGACCAACAAAACATATTGGGTCTATAAGCTGCCGTGATTTCAGTGATTGGCGTACAGTAGCTTTTGCATTTCTTGAGTAAGAGCCGTTTTTATGAGACCATATGATTTTCGTATTTTCGTTTAAATTTCCCGCCAAATTTGAATTTTCGCGCCAAAAGGCTAACACAGGTCGCCGGACTAATTGGCCACCTACACTCCAAATTTGGTTCAAATTCGTTGAGAATTGATTGAAAAAGAGTGATTTAAGTGAACCCGAAAAAGTGGAAAGGACATTGTTTAAACGTAAGAACTATATAATTTTGAAAGCAGAAAGAAAGTGTATCGGTTGTCTGAAATGCCGCTGAAGAAGTGTTGTAAAAATCATCCGGAAAAGTTCGGAACTGGCTCCAGGATTAACATTTTGTTAAAGCGAAAAACGGTTTCAACTTGTTATAAAACAGGACTGACATCATCTGAAAGCGCTCAAAACGGGCCATCTAGTGCGATGCGATTCCGCTCAGTCGGTCTTGCGCAAATGCGAAGAGTGAAAAAAATTCAATTTTCCATAGTGAAACAACGTCAAATCCGAAGCGCGAGCGAAGCTTCAATTTAGTGTTTGCAGTTGATTTTTAGTGCTGCCTATAGTAAACTGAACCCGAATTTTCGTTTCTTCGTGTTCATCTGATGGTCAGACAACTAGAAATACTAGTTTTGTGCAAAAGAATTTTTTTATTAAAGTTGCTCCTTCTAAAAATCATCAAAGTAAACAAGTTTGAGTAAAAATGAAAGCGGCAACATCTCCACAAATCCCTGAACTTTTTTAAAAAAGACCGATTGCAAATTGGTTAACCAGAAGGGCGGCAAACTCTTTTTCCCGAAGTCCGTGCGCCAGGGGGGACGTCTTTTCGGCAATTTCGACTATCGCAATTCGGCGCCCGCAAAATTTTTATACCGGATCCTACTTTTCATTTTTTGCTGTCATTTCCGCAAACCAAATGATCTGAAACTTGCAGAATATCCTTTAAAAACCGGGGGAATTTCGTGCAGTTTCATCTTGAAGCAATGTCCTGTCCATCAAGGTAGTTTTTTCTGAACTCTGCATTAAAAAACCGATGTTCTGGAAAGTTTTCATTCTCTCAAGACTGACTCAATCGCTATTCATGAAATTTTAACTGAGCAAATTTCCTGCTGTTTAGCATTATATAGTTTAGATTCTGTAAGTATCAGGCAGGACCTTTTGTGAAGATTTGCGGAAATGGAAGAAAAATGAAAAGTATCAATTTTTAACACACAATGTATAGCATTATGACAAATTTAACAAATTCTTGAATTTCTTAGGACTGAAACAAGACTGGTGCATCAAACTTCAACCTATAAAATTCCAAGGATTTGGCACCGTTGTTCAAAATTTCAGCTTATTTGGTGAAGATTTGCGAAAACGGCAGCAAAAAGAAATGTTATCATATTTTTGGGACACCGTAAGTACAGTATGTTGTATGCGGTAGACTAGACGCTGCCGTTTTCATTTTGTATTTTTGGATGGGCGCCACGCATAACGATCACTAAATAATTTCTTCCAGAAAGGTTTTAGTAGCGAAGTACTGTTGTTTAATACCGGATTTTTCAAATGCGTATGCGTATGCGTATGCGTATACGCATTCCAATTACAAATGCGTATGAGTTTGCGTATACGCATTGCAAAAACTAATGCGTATTTTGCGTATGCGTAATGCGTAATCTCAGAAACATTCAGAAATTTCACTGAACAGCTTTTTTGGCTCTATAGTATGCTGTTTAGGTATCCAACATTGTATTCCATGTTTTTTAGACTACTTGAGGCTTTATGATAAGAAGTCTAAGGCTTTATGATTTTAATGTTCATTTCAAGAAGAAGTCTAGTAGCATTCAACCATAATAAACATACATGGAAACATAAACAGATAGCCTGAGGATACAACACAACTGATGTCACCCAAAACTGTCGAAATAGAAACTATAAATTCAAGGATTTGTCACTGGTTTCCTTTCCTCTCAAAACTTAGCCTCTTTTTTTAAATATTAGCAAAGCAAAACTTAGTTGAAGCTTCAAATTATCTCAGAAAATTCATGGTACCCTCACCTCACACTAAAAACATGAAGAATAACCACAATTAGGTAACAACTTGAACTAAATTTTTGCAAGACATTAGAAAAGGTAGCTATTTTTCGTACCCAATACGCATTACGCAAAAATATGCAAACTTTTGGCAGAATGCGTAATAATATTGCGTAATGAAATTCAAATGCGTATGCGTATGCGTATGCGTATACGCATTCTGAAACGCAATGCGTACTTTGCGTAATGATATGCGTAATGCGTATACGCATGCAACAGTATAGCGAAGCGAGTAATTTCATAGGTTTGATAGAACGGTCAGTGCGCAACAACCAGCAAATCAATCGGTATCGACGAGGATCAGGGGAAGCTATTGTTTCGCGACGCTTTGCAGGTCGTCGTATTGGTCAGCAGCACTGGGAGCGGGAGCAGCGGCCGGCTTGGTTTGTTGCTTCGACTTCTTGCTGCCTGGTATCTTCCCTTTCTCCTAAAACTCCAGTGCTCATGTGCTCACCGACCGAGAGCCAATCACTACCTGACTGAGCGTGGCCGTGTTGCCCTGGCTTTCTTTGGCTAGAGTTTCTGGCAGTTTACCTGGGAAAATAGCCAGCAACACCTTGTCCATTACCTGCAAGAGATCAGAGTCAGATCTTGTCAAACAGAGCTCTTACCTTAAAAGTGACGGCGCGAAGAGAATTGAGTTGTTTGCCTGGTGAACGATGGTCAGAACGAGCAGAGTAATTGCGCCTGCCAGCATAAGCACACTGAAGATGACAGGAACCACCAGCACCAGCAGGAACGGAGTGGTGCCCACCTTGTCCTTGTCACTTGTGCAGCTCGACTCATCGGCTGCCGTCTAAACACAGACACGAGACACACTTGACTCTCTCTGACACACTTGTACTTACCAATCCAATCCACACCAACCGCAACCACCATGGACTGCGCAGAATAAACATTACTGTCCTGTAGTCAAATAACACGTACAAACCAAAACCATTACAGTATAGTGCTGTTTATACTATATATGACACTTAGGTTTTTGCGAAAATAGAACAACCCATTTATAGTACCCGGGTACTTTATATGGCACTCAAAAAATCTGGTCTGCAAGAAATTAACCATAGTAGGTGAAGTTCTTTGCTCAAATAATTTGAGTCAAATTACTGTCTGGCTAGTTGTAAAAAATAGGTTCTTCACTGACATCAAAACCCAGATTGCATTAGCTACTGTTTTTCTTCATACAAACAAGGTTTACCTCCAATGCTGTAATATTGGCACGACTTGTATTGATAACTGCTCACTTCAGAATAAAAGTGTCTCCATTTGTGCTGCCCCGGGTACAATAAATGTCACTAGTGCCGTTTATAATACCCGGGGTACTATAAATAGGGGGTACTATAAACAGCACTATACAGTACTTACTGTATACTATTCCTTTTCCATCCAACTTTGCCTTTCCTAGTCGATAAAGCAAACGTTTGCAGAATTTATGCAAGAATTTTATAGCTTAGCGCCAAGCTTCCTAAGTTACAGTGATAACTGTTATTTGACGCGTCATTTATATTGTTATTGTTTAAATGCAGTAGCACCTCTTTATAAACTGGGACGCTGACGGTGATCAGGAAAGCGAACGAGTGCGCGTACTACATACTGTAGATAGATGAGAGAGATGAGCACCACAAGCTGTAAACAGACAGCACAACTGTAATTTTAATTGTATTTCAGTCGATAACACCTAATACGTATAGTATGTAATGGAGAGAAATGAACGAAGGCTAGTAGATGGATAGTATGAGACCACAAAAATAACATAAATCGGCAAATCAAAGTGGGCGGCGTGCAGTAGTAGTAGTAATAGGAGGAGTGCGAAATTTGGGAATCCAGACATGAAATGTATAGCGTAGATTAGAGTCGAATAGGAGAACGGCACCTTTGTTGCGAGCTTCGCCGCAGTAATGCGGTGCCGAGAAAATAGTAACTACAGATTTGTTGGCGAAAAACTGGAATCCCTCATCAGTAACCTCGTGAGCGCGCACAATCAATTTAACGGCCATTTTGTTGCAGAAGTCAAGCACTGGCTGCTCTCCGAAGAAAAAACTGACTCCTCGAGTGAAATTGTCTTCCCACGCAGTGGCATTTGGTTTAGGATTGGGGTCGGACCAAAGTAAATCGCAGACCAGCCCTTCATCGCCCTCCTAAACGATCAGATGTTGATAGCAGGAGATGAGACCGCAGGTACCTTAACAAGTGGTCTGTCGATGTAGGCCAGTTGGCTCCAGTCAATCACCTCAGGGGAAAGTCCGCCGTGCACGCAGAAGACTGAGTGGGCGACGCGCGCGCACAACGGCATGTAACTGAAGGTCTCCAGAAAGACTTTGTGCAGGACGATGTTGTACTGCGGCGCAGTTCTTCGTAGAAGCCGTACCCTTTGTTTGCTCTGGCGAATTCGTGATTACCTCTGATCAGAAACACATCTGCCGGGTATCTGAGCATCAGGGCCAGTAACAGAGATATGCACTCGACACCCCGACGACCTCTGTCTACGTAGTCGCCAAGGAAAAGAAAGCGGCGTTTGGGTGGCGTCCCTATTGAGTCGAACAGACGCAGCAGGTCCTTGTATTGTCCGTGAATGTCGCCAACGATCACCAATGGCGGTTGTAATTCCAGCAGCACTTTCTGAGCTCGTAAATGTATGGTGGCTGCTGCACACAAACTTCTTAAATGTCGGGCCGTCAGACTCTCCGCACTCTTCTTGTCAAATAATAACAGCTTTATTATGTAATCGTAAAAAGACGTAGTTGAGCTGTCGCCAGTCGCCATCGCCAGTAGTACAAAACCAACAACCAGTAAGTAAAAAAGAAGACTAAATACAATGCAATCCGAATCTACCTTAAGTAATAATTTAAATACAGTAAGGGCATCGACTCTCCACTTTGCCGTCACGAATAGACCTAGTGACTACTAACTACAAACTAAAAGACTACTAACTACCTGACTTTTGGAAAAAGTGAGACCACGAATTAACTCTAGCTACAAACTAAATCCGCTGACTACAAATTGACCACTAACTACATGTTTTTTCGTCCGGAGTTTGTAGTCTCAAATATTGAAATCTACACGGTTGTTTATAACAGTTTAAGTGAAAAATATACAAAAATCGCGAAAATTACGGTCTACGATCAGACCTATGTGGTCCATTTCGCGACCCCCGTGGGTCCTCATCTCGGACGTTTTCCTTCTATCACTGCCAGCCACTGTAGCCATGCTGGTACTAAGAGAGTGCCTGGCGCGTTGACGTCATGGTGATGTCGGCTCCCAACGTCCGCTTGGTGCGCCCCTGGTGTGAGAGAGGCCCCCAGGCCTAATCGGTTTCCATGGACAACTCCTGACGTCGTTCATCTTCTCCTCCAACGTGGCATGCTTTGAAGAGGCTTCGATCCATACATGTACTTGGGGGAATGGGGGGTATCTCCCCAGGCCCGATTTTCGGAGAAAATTCCTCCCCAGCCGCATTCTGGGGTGGATTTTTTGAAACCCTATTTTGGGTTTCTAAACCTGCAAACAGGGTTTCAGAAGCTCTGATTAGGGTTTCAGAGACCTTAAACAGGGTTTCGGAACCTCTGTTAGGGTTTAGAGACCTAAATTGGGTTCCGGAACCTTAATTTGGGTTTCTGAAACCCTAAATAGGGTTCCGGAACCGAAAGTTGTGTTTCTGAAACTCAGAATAGGGTTCTGGAACCCTAATTTGGGTTCCTGAAATCCTAAATAGGGTTCCGGAGCCGTTAAAAAAGTTTTTGTGTTATATTGGAAAATTGCTTTTGGAAAAAAACCGAAAAAAAACTGAAAAAAACCGGCTTGAGTTTTTTTCGGAAAACAAACAGCCCTGACACCAATATAGTGTTTTGCTCTCATCACAACTTACAAGAAAGATACCCATTTCAAGATTTTATCACAGGCATTTTAACTAAGAAATTATTACATCAACGTTGCACAGCACAAACTCACGACTTGCCAACCTGTGGACGTGACAGTTTGAGCAAACTCAGAAATTGCTTTGACCAAGTTGAATGTGAGCAGAATCGTTTTTAGCCTATGTAAATGTTTTACAAGCGTACTGTACATACACCTACGTACATACAGTACGTTGACGCCGATGTGTGTAGAGGGTGCCAAACAATTATAGCCCCATCCCTAGAGCAAACTAAGCAGGACAGGAAAAATTGAAAGTACCAATAAGTAGGACATTTTATTGTAGGTTAAACTCACAAGCTCAACATTGAGAGTTCCTCTACTGGCCACACGAACAACTTGAAGATGAGCAAAATAGGAAGACAAAAGTGACTTCTCATCTTTAAGCAATAAAAATGTCCTACTTATCGGTACTTTCATTTTTTCGATCATGTTTAGTTCAGTTTACAGTAGGTTTACGAAGTTTATCTCCCAGGTGGACTGGGCCGATTGCCCAGCTTCATTACTGCCCTCCTACCCTACTGAACCATAAGCAGAACTGAAAGCTCAGAGCTACAACAGTATAGATTATAACAAATAACACAACAATTACAAGGCTTTTTTCTTTGCCTTCCTAAGTGTGAGTGTACGATAATCAATAAAGAGATCTGTTTCGCCCTCATCACGGCGTTGTCGCAGTTCATTACGGAAGTCAAAAGCTCTTTTAGCTTGCCACGGAGTCAGGTCCACACCAATAAAGATATTGGAGTATTGCTGTTTCTGCATTAGAACCGCTCGTTTCTTGGCTTTCTTAGCAGCAATGTCTTTCAGCTCCACTACCACCTTTCCTCCGCACATCTGAGAAGTTAGGATCCGGATATTAGCAATACTGTCGCAGTCGACTTGAAGGTCAGAGAAAACGTCTTTTACCCGTTGAACGACGTCAGTTCTGTCAGTGTTGCATGTGACTAGACCATCAATCACAATGTTCAAGTCACGGCGTTGTCGTTCACGCATCTTGCGCTCCCAATCGCAAATGCGCACCAGTTCAGAGTGCGCCTTGTGGTACAATGCCGTCGGGTTGGGCACAGGAAGCCCACTTTTAGTCATCTATAGTACAGAGACGTAGGTCTTTTTAGTCCGACAGCTCGTTCAAGTCTTTGGTGACCTTTGTCAGCTGCGCAGACGTCGTCTCTATTCTCTCCAAAAGAGAGGTGAGCTCTGGTCGATCTACCTGAGCCACAAAACGCATTGTAGGGATGGGATATGATCATTGTTTGGCACCTGTCCTCATGCGCTAATGCATAAGGAAAGAAAGTTATGACTGATTGCATAGTAATTCTGTCAATCAGGTTTATTCTGTTGTACCTGCACACATCAATACAACTGTAGTCAGTAAAATACAGGTCAGTAAAGTGGTTGGGAATCAGTCTGCATCTGCCACCAAGGCAACATCTCTACACATCTTCTGTTCCCAGATCCCACCAAGTAGCCATAGATTTCGTGGTAGCGGCAGAGCGCTTGGAAAGTGGAAAACATGGGTGGCGTATGAGGTCCAGTCTCTACGTAGAAAAAGCGCTCTCCATCACCTCGACTGTACCGTCGAATACGATAAAACTGCATTTCGCCGAAGGCGGTCCGATAGGCTAGTAAAAGCGGTAAACGGTACCCACCGGTGGTGTCGTGGAATAACTTGAATTGGCTGCGCTCAATCGAGTTCTGCACACTGAAACGGTCGGCCAGGCCCAGGTACTGCGGCAGACCGAACAATTCCCTCTCTTCCGAATACTGCAGACAACCCTGTCGGGCCGCTGATAAGGCTTTCTCGGTACTCCGTCCGCTCACTGATATTGATGTAGTGCTCCCGGTGCTGCTGCTGTGTTCTCGCCTACTCCTATTCGCTTCGGCTGGCAGCATTTCTCTCGTGCTCCACTCTTCTCCGTTCGTCTGGCCCTGCATTTTGGTCTTGAGTCGTCGTGGCATCGCTACACAAACTACACACAACTAACTGCCCAGTATTTAGACTACATAATATTACCAAGAAATAAGTGCTAGCAAGTTTTGTGTGGTGTCAGTTGCCCCACTGTTGAGGTAGACGGGTGCCCAGTCATTACTGCATGTTATAAGTCCAATGGCAAACCAATCGTTCCTGCAAGTTTCAAGACTGTACTCAATACTCACTTAAAATAGTACAGTTTCGGTAGACCGCTGCAACTTCTGCATGGCACATCGTGTGCTGAAATCTATGCTGTCCAATTGTTATGCATACTAATCGAGAGCGCTATCGTTGTAGATTGCGGCGTTTTTGGTTTCACTTGGATACATTAAGCCGTTCAAAAGATATAGCTGTCTGAATTTGGTTCTTGTGCCATGCTGACAATTATTTTTTGTGCATAAAATTTCCAACTCTGATTTCTAACCTACCAGTTGGAGTTTGAAGTTAAAAATTGTAGTTTTTTCACAACTTTTTGAGTACTTTAAGATTACGCAGTCCAATTTCGCTTTTGAGTAAAAATTTTTTTTCGACCTCATTTGGCGCCCCACAGCTCGTCTGGAACCCCCATAATCAAATCTTTTTATTTCAGGTTATTGTAGCGTTATCAATTAGCTACCTTTTGGTAAAGTACGTCGAGCCAGCTGCCCGCGTTTTTTGAAAAATATTAAATACAACATCTATTTTATGCACAAAAAATATTGCAAAAGTTAGGGGTTTTTCAACTTTGAAGCAATATTTCTCAAAGAACGCGGGCAGGTGGCTCGACGTACTTTATACCAAAACGTAGCTAATTGATAGCGCTACAATAATCTGAAATAAAAAGATATGACTAGGGGGTTGCAGACGAGCTATGGGGCGCCAAATGAGGCCGAAAAAAATTTTTTCCTCAAAAGTGAAATTGGACTACGTAATCTTAAAGTACTCAAAAAGTTGTGTAAAAACTATAGTTTTTAACTTCATACTCCAACTGGTAGGTTAGAAATCAGAGTTGGAAATTTTATGCACAAAAAATTAATGCAAAAATTCGGGGTTTTTCAACTTTGAAGCAATATTTCTCAAAAACGCGGGCAGCTGGGTGGACGTACTTTATACCAAAAGGTAGCTAATTGATAGCGCTACAATAATCTGAAATAAAAAGATATGACTTCAGGGGTTCCAGATGAGCTATGGGGCGCCAAATGAGGTCGAAAAAAACTTTTTTACTCAAAAGCGAAATTTGATTGCGTAATCTTAAAGTACTCAAAAAGTTGTATAAAAACTATAATTTTTAACTTCAAACTCCAACTGGTTGGTTAGAAATCAGAGTTGGAAATTTTATGCACAAAAAAAAGGCAAAAGTCTGAGGGTTTTTCAACTTTGAAGCCATATTTCTCAAGAACGCGGGCAGGTGGCTCGACGTACTTTATACCAAAACGTAGCTAATTGATAGCGCTACAATAATCTGAAATAAAAAGATATGACTAGGGGGTTGCAGACGAGCTATGGGGCACCAAATGAGGCCGAAAAAATTTTTTTCCTCAAAAGTGAAATTGGACTACGTAATCTTAAAGTACTCAAAAAGTTATGTAAAATTCACAATTTTCAACTTCAAACTCCAACTGGTAAGTTAGAAATGCGAGCTTGAAATTTTGGTCCCATAGTTAAGAGAGCCGATTTTCGCGGGCTTATATCTCGAGCGTGGAGCGTCGAATTCGGTATTCCTTTGCAGTGGTTTAACAACTCATCAAGGGGTATCAGTGCACCAACTTTCAACTTCCTGCGCCAAAGTTTCAATTTTGGGTCTGAAGAATGAGACTCGATCGGTTCAGAGACTGACTCTTAATTTTTTGTCTCTGAAATCGTAACTGCATTGCATAGTGCCTTCCAATATTTTATTTTATTTTACTTTACTGTATTTTGAGTTTATAAAATAGATTTTTAGAATTATGTTTATTAGTCTGTACTAGTTGATTTTAGTATAGTAAGTAATATACAGTACATACCAATCTACTGTAATATATTGATACAATGTATTTACATGCTTTTTTAACATTAGTGCCTGTGCTTTCATTGAATGTTCTTGGTGGTGGGTAAAGCGCTAATAAATAAATAAATAAATAAATAAATAAATAAATAAATAAATAAATAAATAAATATATATACAGTATAGATAAAAAAATGTCCCATCGCTTTTTCGGCCTTCACTCAAACGTTTCGTTCTCAGTCAATTCTTTACCGATTTGGCTCAAATTTTCAGCAAAAATTACCAACATGGTTGGCTAAATATTCTGCAAGTGTGGTGCCAAAATTCCAAAGGAAAAAAATTTTTTGAACCAGAAAGTGAAAATCATAGTGGTCTGTGTAAATTCAAATTTCCCGCGTAATTACGGCGCTATCGCTTAGATAGTTGCAGCAATTATCGGGCGGACATTTGGTCATAACATATTCAGACGGCAGCCCTCTGGCTTAAGGGACACTAAAATTGGGGAATTTCAAAAACATGACAAAATGTGACTTTTCTTCGTAAAAACGGTGAAATGACAATTCAGAAGATTTTCGATTTTCTAAAAACACTGTGGAGAAGGTTTCTATGATGTGAAACAGAGTTTAAATATCAGGTTCATTCATTTGTCGAACTTCCTGCTACAATCTGTGTTGATTGACAACTGATTCAGTGCTTTGATTCCAGAATGTACAGATTTCTTAACTATGTATACAGTATAGATAAAAAAAATGTCCCATCGCTTTTTCGGCCTTCACTCAAACGTTTCGTTCTCAGTCACTTCTTTACCGATTTGGCTCAAATTTTCAGCAAAAATTAACAACATGGTTGGCTAAATATTCTGCAAGTGTGGTGCCAAAATTCCGACTCATACTGGTTTTATGACCCGAAAACTGGGAATGAGGGTGGTCCACGCAAATTTAATTTTTTTCGGTAATACAAGGAGTACAGGCCTGAAACTTGCAGGAATGATTGGTGTTGCTATTGGGCATAACATACTAAGCGGGCAGCCCTGTAGCTCAAAGGGCACTAAAATGGGGGAATTTCAAAAACATGACGAAATATGACTTTTCTTCGTAAAACCGGCAAAATGACGATTCTAAAGATTTTCAATTTTCAAAAAACGCTGCAGGGATGGTTACTATGGTGTGGAACAGAGCTTAAATATCAGGTTCATTTATTTGTCGAACTTCCTGCTACAATCTATGTTGATTAACAACAGATTCAGTGCTTTGATTCTAGAAGGTGCAGATTTCTTAACTATGGGCTTTTCACTCATGTTTTTGAAATTCCCCCATTTTAGTGCCCTTTGAGCTACAGGGCTGCCCGCTTAGTATGTTATGCCCAATAGCAACACCAATCATTCCTGCAAGTTTCAGGACTGTACTCCTTGTATTACCGAAAAAAAATAAATTTGCGTGGACCACCCTCATTCCTAGTTTTCGGGTCATAAAACCAGTATGAGTCGGAATTTTGGCACTAAACTTGCAGAATATTTAGCCAACCATGTTGTTAATTTTTGCTGAAAATTTGAGCCAAATCGGTAAAGAAATGACTGAGAACGAAACGTTTGAGTGAAGGCCGAAAAAGCGATGGGACATTTTTTTTATCTATACTGTATATATATATTAAATAAATAAAAGTCAGCCTGTTGTTTGGCCGAAGCTTTTAGTTATCACCGTTTTAGCAGACAGACGTAAATTTCTGTGTTCAACTCACAGAGCATCCAATCACCCTTTCAAGTGGAAACTTCTGTTGCTGAACCCTGTTAAAACAGCAACAGCGTGTTCAGGTAAAAACACTGTTCTGTTTGTTTAGCCTGCTATCGAAAGAAAAAGTGAAATAACCATTGAATGAAAATGTCTTCTGTGTCTCACCTTTATTGCAAGAACCATACTGTGCTTAAAGTACGTGATGAAGTGAATATCTTTTGGCCAGAGTAAGGTACTGCCGCAGAGTGTCGATATCGCAGTAATGTAGAAGAAAATACTGTACAGTACTGTACATATTCTTTAATAAATTTTTAGGACTGTTTATCCATCGGTATCTAACCTGGCCCAGATGGCAAAAAACAAGGCCAGTGGAAAGGACGGTGTGTTCCCATTTCCTCCCTTTTGAACAAAAATAGGCTTGGAATGATATAGAGACAGGTCAGGTTAAGCTTAGGCTTTAGGCTCGGGCTCAAGCTTAGACTTTAGACTAGTACATAGGTTCCAGCTTATAGGCTTTTCACCTTTGATTCAATTGGACTTGCAAAGGCTGAACTGGGCACAAACCATCAGGAAAGAATAGGCATTACGTACTGTACGCATGCAGCAGTCATCATTGTTTGCGTATGTTGTGTTTGAGGGCGGCGGCATGAGCGGGTCGAGACTGGTCACTGTGGATGTGCGTGGCACGTGGTCGCGCACCGGAGAGCTGCTCAAGTGTCTGCAACAGCAACAGCAAGGCGGCGACGTGGAGATACGTCTGTACGACGACAGCACCGAGGCCCACTCGTTCGTTCTCAGCGCCCACTCCGAGCTGCTGCGCTCTCAGTTGGACAAATTGCAGCCGCCGGTGATCGTAGATCTCAGCCCCTACCAACTGAACAAAGACGCCACTCGCAAAGCCATTAGGTTCATGTACGAGGGAAAGGTGACCTTCACTCATCACTCACTCACTCAACTACTCGACGTCGCACTCAAACTCCAAATGACTCATCTACAGTGTGCACTCGAAACTCACATTGAACAGGTAATCCTTCCGTCACCACACTTTACTGTACGTGACGGCAGAAAACGCCCACTTACATCTGCATGCACTAGCTTCTGAATGCGAGCGAGTGTGCCTTTCTTTCTATCAGTTCGGTTCGGTGTTGCAGATGTGTTGTAAGAAGCTGCCCAGATTAACGGTGAGATGCGTGAACTTGTGCGAGCAGTATAACCTCAGTCCTCGATTGTGTCGCCGCGTCATGCTTCAAGCGGCGCGACAGTTTCCCGGCCTCAGCAGCAACGACACCCAGTCAGCTCTGTGCGAGATGCGTCCTGACGGACTGGCCCACCTGCTCAGCATGGACCAACTGAAGGCGCCCGACGAGTGCAAGGTGTTCGAATGCGTGGTCAACTGGCTGGTGGCGCAGCAAGGCAGACTCAACTACGCCACGCACCTTTTCAGCTGCGTCCGATTCGGCATCATGTCTACCGCGCAGAAGTTCTGGTGCTGGTCCTACGCACTCTCGCATGGACTCGACCAGCGCTACACTCTCGAGAACAGAATGGCCGATGCCGACTGGTTCAAGACCTGCACCGAAACCCGACACCCCCACTACAGCTCCCTCAGAGACAGACCCAGACTCAGCAGCCTGCCTGTACTGGATGAAGGGCGCGGCGCAAAGGTCAGCCGCTCCACTTCCACCGAAACGTCCGACACTGAAAGCAGGATTGGGACAGTAGCAGCTGTGACGGCAAAAGACATGGAGCGACGCGAAACACAACTTGCTGCCAAAGGTCGACCTGGTGAGCCGAGTCAGAGGAGAAGGTTTTTGACGAGTGGCGCCGTTACCAAACAAGACTCAGCTGCCGAGAAGCAGAAGAGGTTTGTGACTCCTGTGGACAGGCAGTCTTATCTGAACGCATACAGGCGCACAAGATTAAGTGAAACGAGCGCGGACCAACAGAAATTGAGGGAACAGACTGGAGAGCAGTTCAACAAGCAGGATGCACTTGCGTTGCCTGTGAAGCGCAGACGCCGAGACAGCGACAGTGCCTCATCCCGATCGCGTGGCAGTATTGTGCAGAGTCCGGGTCTACGTGTCGAACTGCCTCAACTCGAAGACTCTAGTTTTAGAGACGAACTGAATGCGTATCCACAGTTGCCGCTGGAAGACAGAAAACAGACCGAATGTGTTCAGACGCGCGAAACAATAGCGACGTCGAATCTGAACGCAGTGCAGAAATCAGGCGGAAGCTTTCCGGCTGGAATTCCTCATCCAAGACCGGTTGATCGGGCAGTGTTGATAGAGGTGGACAAGTATGGCAGAACGGTGGTGGACGAGTGTCAGCTCGAGGTAAAGCATTGTCTCATAGCAAATACCTATGTTATGTCTTTGTTATGTAGACTGCCGTGGAATCAAAAGAGGATATCCGTTGTCTGCCTAGTATCAGAGAGAATCAAGGCAACGGCGAGAAAAGATCAGGTGGCGATGCCTACACAGACTTCAATCGGAACAAAGCCGGCGGTGAGTCATCGAGACAAGAATTGCGGAGCAGCAGAACCAGTGGGGCAACTGAGAAAGTTAGAGGTTCATTTGGTGAGCCCGCAGTTGAGGACGAGACTCGCTACAGCAAAGTGGAGCCACTGGGTCGACTGGCCAACGATCAGTGGTTACAACGTGCCTTCAAATCAGCACGCAGAAGTCCCATGATAAACTCTGGCATCGATTTGCTTCAGCAGAAGTCAGCGCTGGACACCGCTCTTATGGTAGGTGGTACGGTCTCGTGTTGATTTATGACCTGTTATTGTGAGCTTAACGTTTCCAGCCGCCAATTAAACAAGCTCGGAAGGAAGAATCGGCAATGGGACCGAAAGTTATGGAGCGAGAAAGAAGTGAAATGTTGACAGAGAAACCGATGTGGCTGGAGAGAAGAAAAAATGTAGAAGCGGCAGAGGCCTCAATGGTGAAGCGCACAGCTCGTGGGAAGAGAGATGAACGTAGCCGAATAATCGTGCACGAAGACAAGCAAGTCAGTTACATCTGGAGCTTTCCTTTACATTTTGTCGTCAATTCCAGGCCAAAGTACCTGAATCAGTAGGCTCTGAAGTCTGTCGGCGACGCGGTTTTTTCTTGCAGCGAAGCGAGCCTACTCCAACGACGCATGAGCACAAAATGGTACGAACATGCATTTTCGGTTGAGGGTTGTTTGGTAAAAACCTGCTTACAGCTACGTAAACTTTCTTTCTGTTGCAGATGACAAACTATGAAGGGACGGTTGGTGGTGACAGAGTGCTGATGAAACGTTCCTATCGGCCAGCTGAAACAGAGGTGCAGAAAGAGAGCGACGTGGTGAAGTCTGGTGGTGATGAAGATGAATGTAACGAGCCGCCGCGAGCTATAGAGCGGATTGAATCGATGGAACGGCTGGAAAGGCAGAAGACTGGTCGGAGAGCTGGCAGAGATCCAAACCAAAGCCAGTACCACGGAGAGCATCGGTTCCGGTCTAGTAGTCTGCAAGCGAGAAAACAAGATGTAACTGCTTTGTCACATGGTCACTCGATCTTGTCAAGTCGATGATTGTTTTCAGATTGGTGCCACTCGGCCCAGAGCTCGATTCGTATCAACCGCATCAGATCGGCAGGAAAGCAAATTGGAACGCTACACATCGAAACAAGGACGGACTGCGGAGAACCAAATCGACAAGGAGGTACAATTCACATTTGATTTTCTTTCGTAGTCATGTACAGTACGCACAAGTGATGACTGACTAAGCTTCGTGGACAAGAACTATTTGTTTCTCGTTTTCAGAATTTCTGCTCTCGATGTGTATCTAAACTCAAGATGTCAACTGGAGGTGATGATCAAGGCGCAAAGCAACGTAGATGCAGACACCTGACAAAACTGAACATTCAAGCTGAAATCTGCCACTAAATCAGAAATATTAACCTGGGTTCACTGATTTGTGTAGAATGCTGTACTTACATCAATGCTAATTCACTTGTCATCCAGTAAACAATTGACTTTGGCTTGTTTTTCGCTGCCTATGTAGGACAGAGCCGACGTTTTTGGTAAATTTCCTGTAACTTTACGTAAGCCAACTGCGCAAAAGAAATATTAGCATCGTGAATTTTTTCACAGCAATAAGTTGAAACTACATTTGAAGAAAAAGAGAAAATGTCTTAAGAATGAGAACTTCAATTTAAGCAAGGGTATAAAAAAACTGGGCACGGTCTGAACCGTTTTTCCGTCCCACGCTAAGGTACCAAACCAAATCCACTGGGGGTCCGGATAGCCGAAACGATATTAGATTAACTAAGATGAAGGAAGATCAATTGCGCTGATTAGTGTTTCAAGTGGAGGTATGTTGTGTTAAAATTTCAGTGCAATTGATTAACGAACACAAAAGTTACAGCAAGACGAAACTGGTGATACGGGGACCCCTAATTGGAATTGGATTTGGAGTTGGCCAAAGGAGATATGAGTAAAAGCACGAAAGTACATTGAAGAAGTATTACAGCTACGTACAAGTGTTGAAATCGTTGCATTCTGAAGGAAAGTCGTCACTTTTACTGATGTCAAACCTGAATCGGCCGATTTTTCGGATAGTATTTGGTTGAAGTTTAGTTAACCGTCAGTGGCGGCTGAAAGTAGTGGTGCACGATCTGGGATGAATGATGAATGAATGGTTGGCCTGGAGACTTGAAGCAGAGTGCCAGTACTTGGGCGGTTTGAATTTGGAGCTACTTTTTAGCGTTGCAGTGTTTTCGGTTACGGTACAGGGCGGCTCGCACGTTCGCACTGCTCGCACCCGCTCGCCCGCTTGCCTCTTCTTCTTCTTGTCATAAAACCACCTTTCATCAAAATCGATTTTCTTGTCTGCCATTACCTCAACCCTCGAATTTGGACAACTGCCACAAGCTCAGACGCCAAAGTTCTCAGCTTAGTATGGAAGATATCGAACTTTCAAGAAAAGTTGAGGCAGCAGATATTGTTGCTAGGATTTTTGCAAAAAAGTTTTTGAATTGTGTGATGAAGGTTCATTTAAAAAATATTATTATTCAAAGTCTGGAAATTTATAGCAAAATCGTCGAATTAGGCTCAGCTAATAGTTCTTTAAGAGTCAGTCTCTGAACTGATCGAGTTTTGGCCTGGCCCTTTGCCCTATTCAGACCCAAAATTGAAACTTTGGCCTAGAGAGCTGTAAGTTCATACACTAATACATATCGATAGGTTATGTAACCACCGCAAAGGATTTCCCGATTTGACGCTCCAGTCCCGAGATACAGCCGTCTGAAAATCGGCTCACTTAACTATGGGTCAAAAATTAATTTTTTATTTCAGAGTACTGTAGCGCCATTTGTTAGCTACAGATTGGTGCCAAGCACGATAGCCCACAGCCCGGGGTTTTGCAGTAAATTGACTTCAAATGGCTGAAAACCGCATTTTTTCCAGTTTATCTATGGGACAAAATTTCGAACTTGAATTTCTTTCCTGCTAAAACAGTTGGGACTTAGAATTTGGGGGTTTTACGTAACTTTTAGAGCATACATGTAACAGCTCCCGGCCGACCTGGGGGGAGGGGGGTAGGGGGGGGTTTCCTCAGGTGGGGGGTCGAGGGGGGGGTTTCGCCCAGGTGGGGGGTCCCAAATTTCAAAAAGCTCCAAAACGCCTAGAAATGCGTTTTTAGCACGTTTTTTTCAGTAAGGACGCTAGAAATCGCTATTTTAAGCTGCCAAATAGCGTTTTAAAGCTAAAAACAAGCAAAAAATTACAAAAAGAGCTTCCAAAAACACCGATTTTTCTTAAATATCAGCAGTGGAAACGCCAAATTCGGTTTCCAAAGGCTTCTCAAGTGAATTTTAGGCTAAAAATTAGTGATTTCTGACCCAGTTTGTTAATACTGGAGCCACTACTAGTACTTGTATTTTTTGGTCAGGGGAGGGGTCCCTTAACCTGTCTCGGGTGGTGGGGGGGTGAGGGGGGGGGGTTTGGCCTTTCCAGCAGGGGGGGGTAACCCCCCCAAACCCCCCTAGTACATGTATGTTTTAGAGTACTTTAAGAATTGTTGGTCGGTTTTCGATTTTGACGGAAAAAATTTTTTTTCGACCCCCTTCCCGCCCCCCTAACTCGTCTGGAACCCACCTATGTGGGTTTTTTTATTTCAGATTACTGTAGCGCCATTTGTTAGCTACAGATTGGTGCCAAGCACGATAGCTCATGGTTTTAAAATCGCATTTTTTCAGTTTTACTATGGGACAAAATTTCGAAGTTTAATTTCGATTTTCAGCTATTTGGAGTCAATTTACTGCAAAACCCCGGGCCGTGGGTTATCGTGCTTGGCACCAATCTGTAGCTAACAAATGGCGCTACAGTAATCTGAAATAAAAAACCCACATAGGGGGGTTCCAGACGAGCTAGGGGGGCGGGAAGGGGGTCGAAAAAAATTTTTTTCGTCAAAATCGAAAACCGACCAAAAATTCTTAAAGTACTCTAAAAGTTACGTAAAACCCCCAAATTCTAGGTCCCAACTGTTTTTAGCAGGAAAGAAATTCAAGTTCGAAATTTTGTCCCATAGATAAACTGGAAAAAATGCGGTTTTCAGCCATTTGAAGTCAATTTACTGCAAAACCCCGGGCTGTGGGCTATCGTGCTTGGCACCAATCTGTAGCTAACAAATGGCGCTACAGTACTCTGAAATAAAAAAACCCACATAGGGGGGGGGTTCCAGACGAGCTAGGGGGCGGGAAGGGGGTCGAAAAAAATTCTTAAAGTTAGTGTTGTTAGGCTCTTTTTTTTTAAAAAAAAGGCTTTTTTTTAAAAAAAAGCTTTTTTTTTTGAAGGCCCATTTCGAAAATTTTTTATTTTATTCACAGTATGGAAATTTTGGGGGAAAATCGCTGAATTTAGCCTCAGATATACATTAGCAGTGCAGTTCTATCAATTTCTTGCCTATTCTAAGCCTAAAAATAGGTTTTGAAGGGCAGCAGCCACTCTGTGAGCAATGCTGCAGGTAGAATGTCGACTCTCAGGCTGTAACACGATGTTTGAACCAAAGTATCAGCTTTTGTATTTAAAGTTGCTTCTGATGCATCCTTGCATCTCCTACAAGCTATATCTCATGCTAGGAAAAAATTTTGAAAAAAAAAATTTCGAAATGAAAAATTTTCATAAAAAAAGCTTTTTTTTGGCTTTCAAAAATAAATTTTTTTTTACAACTCTACTTAAAGTACTCTAAAAGTTACGTAAAATCCCCAAATTCTAGGTCCCAACTGTTTTTAGCAGGAAAGAAATTCAAGTTCGAAATTTTTGTCCCATAGTTAAGTGAGCCGATTTTCAGACGGCTGTATCTCGGGACTGGAGCGTCAAATCGGGAAATCCTTTGCGGTGGTTACATAACCTATCGATATGTATTAGTGTATGAAGTTACAGCTCTCTAGGCCAAAGTTTCAATTTTGGGTCTGAATACTGAAACTCGATCTGACCAGAGAACGACTCTTAAGGCAGAACACCCAAACGAAGTTTGTGACCTAGCCGGATTTTGAAACTAAAACTTCGCCTGTGCCTTTTGCGTTAGAGTTATGCCTATTTTAAGCCTGAAAATTGCTTTTACAGTGCTGTAGCTATGTGAACTGGTATTAGTAGGAATTGGGATGTTATTCATGTGAATTGGTATTGGGTATTTTTAAACCAAACCAGTGTAGGCATAAGATTTGCTAACTTAGCTGAAAATTTGAGCGTAGTCAATGCAGAAATGATAATGAAATCGATGTAGCCTTTTGTCCAATGCTGTATGCTTTGTTTATTCAGTGGCATTGGACTGTTTTAGCTGCATTGGTACCGTCCACCCGTCTTGGTCTGGCGTTGTTGGGTCTGCTTGGCTGCGTAGTGATTTACTCGTTACGAGTTAATTTGAGCGTGGCGTTGGTGTGTATGGTGAATCAGACCTACGTAGCTCGGTTGTCCGCTACGCCCAATGCCTCCTCTGGGTCAGAGTGCGCCGTCCCACAGCAACTCTCTCTCTCTTCCAACCTCAGTTGGTCTGATTCTGCTTCAGAGGTGCCTCTCTCGGACACTGTCAAAGTAAGTCATACCCATCATACATGTACTAAGGTTTGGGGTTACTCCCCAGCTGGAAAGGCCAAACCCTCATCTCACCGTCCCCCGAGACAGGTTAAGGGACCCCCCGACCTAGACGCTAAGGGTACGGTAGAACCACCTGAAGCAGACCTTTTCTTCCCTGGCCAACGCACAAGAACGGTCGCGACTCCCACAACCGGTAGGCCCACTCTCAACTTTACGGATTTTGTCCACCCTAACCCATTTTTCCGACTCGTATGCAGAGGGGTAGAATCTTGAAACCCTGAGGGAGTTCCAGCGGCTTTTGAGGCCAAGGGGTCCTAAAACAAAAGTCATTTTTTTGCTGAAATCAACGTCTTTGCGCTTTTTTTCATTAAAACAGGCCATTTAGATAGAAGTACGGATTTCTCAGCCGTCCAGAATGGAAAGGGTTCGGTTTTTATACACCCTGTGTAAATGTTATGGGCACCATAATGTATGGCTGACTGTATAAGCTGCCAAACGAAACGGTGATGAGGATAATGTGTTAAGTGGGGCTGCCGATTGCCCCACAGGGATACCGAAATCTTTGTACCTTTTAGCCTTATTTTGCCTTGCAGTACGGTGGACTGTATGTGCTTAGGACGGCGAATTTCTGTGGTCCAGGGACACTCAGGGTTTGATTTTGGGCGCCTTCTTCTGGGGCTACGCCTTGACACAGATACCTGGTGGTTGGGCCGCTCAGACGTATGGAGCCAAAATCGTCATGGCTTTTACTGTGGGAGTGAGTGTCATTCTGACTTTGCTCACTCCGCTCTGTGCACAACTGCATCCTGCCCTTGTTGTCATTCTTCGCACTGCTTTGGGTGCTTGCCAGGTAAGTCGCTGACCTACGTAGTGGTCAACTTTCTCAAGAGTCAGTCTCTGCACAAGCCGAGTCTTGGTCCTTTGCCCCATTCAGACTAGCCCGGAGCGCTGTAAACACATGCTAGCGAAGTGGGTTATCAAATGCTTGAAAAGCAATTTTAGATTTGACGCTTCACTCCCGAGATATGTATAGCCATTTGAAAACCGGCCCGCTTAACTAAGAGACCAAGGAGGAGGCTGCCGGACCTTGTGTCTCTTCCTGCTCTATAGCAGTTGACTACTCTTAGTCCAAAAGGACAAAAAGTTACAACAACAACCAAAACTTCGTAATCGAATTCCTTTCTTAATTATGAGAGCTGGGGCTTACAAATTGTGGCCTGTATTGTAGGTAACGTTTAGAGTATGTTAAGAATTTTTGCTCCAAAATTATTTTGTGCAAAGAAATTTTGAGCCGCTAACGGTACCGCGACCCAGCTCGTCTTGAACTTTGGCAACTACGCACCCTTTCTCCAGGCAAAGAAAACTGTTTTTGGGCAATTTTTTGTCGAAAATTCGATTTACACACCACCCTTTTGATATAAAGGGACTTCTGAGTTACCAAAACTACAACAACTTGAAATTTTACCCACAGAATACCGTTAAAATGCCTTTTTTCACAGCCAATTTTTTAAATTTTCTCACCCTTGTTACAATTTCCTCCCTCTGGTTGGTCAGGGAATTTTGACTTTGGTCAGGGAAAGGTCCGGGAATTTTGCTCTAAAAAATCCGCACGAACCCTGATTTTGCACAGAGCTTCGAAATTTCGGTGGAAAAGGAAATGCTAAGTTTTAGCCTGAAATAAATATACTTTTGAATTAAGAGCATCTTTGTAAATATGTTTGCGGAAATCTTGATTTCAACTAAAATTTTGGTTGCAAATTTAGGCAAAAACGCTATTAGGTGTCGTCGGTGGGTCGGGCTACGGTATGTATGAAAGTCGGTCGCCCATAAAATCCGTTATTGTGGAAATAGTCACGGAAACTTTCGTAAAAAATCAACAATGGATATAATTTGCAGGGTGTCACATTTCCGGCGTTTCATGCCATGTGGTCGCACTGGGCACCGCCACTAGAACGTAGTCTGCTTACAGGCATTCATTATGCAGGTAAGTCGTATGCGAACTGCGTAACAAGCGTATTGCACTCGAAAATGGGTAATGTACAGGGTGGGCCCTTTATCTATTCCCGGTTTCATATAACCATAACTTTTTTCCAGTCAGATCGATTTTATTAAAATTTTACATACAAATGTCTTAACACTTCAAATTTTTACAGTTAAAATTTAAAATTAATCCTTCACTCTGGTCGCTAGTTATGCGTCTCCACGTGGCCGCCACTTTTTTCGATCACTTTCTCCAGCCTCAGTCGGTACTCCAGCATAGTCTTCTGCCGCATCTCGACCGTAATCTCTTCAAAGGCCATCCTGATGCGCTCTTTCAGTTCTGGAATGTCAGCCGGTCGCGTGGCATAGACTTTTTGCTTGATAAAGCCCCATAAGAAAAAGTCGCAGGGTAGTTAAGTCCGGTGGTGGCCAGGGCATGTTGGGGGATCCGCGGCCCATCCAGCGGTTTGGGAACCACTCGTTGAGCCATGCACGCACCGCCAGGCCCCAGTAGGGAGGCGCCCCATCCTGCATAAAAAGCAGCTCCTCTTCCATTCCACTTTCAACCACCGCTGGCCAAAACTCGTCGCGCAACATCGCCAGATATCGCTCCGCGTTGACATTTTCGTCAAAGAAAAACTGTTATTCAGACATTTCATGTCAGAACGCGCTAAAATTTTAACAG
Source organism: Sabatieria punctata (assembly GCA_030248155.1). Lineage (NCBI taxonomy): Eukaryota > Metazoa > Nematoda > Chromadorea > Araeolaimida > Comesomatidae > Sabatieria > Sabatieria punctata. The sequence continues at coordinate 124,623 of JASANB010000832.1, read as the reverse complement.
TAAAAACCTGAAGTATCAGGGTGTATCTATACAAAATTTCAGCAAAATCGGTCTGTGTAGGAAAAAGTCATGTCCTAATGAAACTGGGAATAGATAAATGGCCCACCCTGTACATACATGTAACCATACATGGGCCGGAAAAATCCGGAGGGGGGTAGGGGGGTCCCCGAAAAAGACCAAAAAGCGTCAATTTAGCCTTAAATAAGCGAAAATTTCCTCCCTGCGGGAGGGGGTATGGCCGGCCGAGGGGGAGGGGTATACCCCCTTACCCCCCGGACCTTACCCCCCCCGGCCCATGTATGCATGTAACGGGGGCTAAACGTTTCTGTGGGTGGCTCCAGGAGGCACAGTCTGCCAGGTGGGGTGGTAAAGCCCCTGACTTGTATGAAAGAAGCATAACGTTGTTTTATTGTTAGGAGCTCAAATTGGCAATGTCATCACGCTTCCCATATCTGGATTCCTCTGCGATCACGGATTCGCGGGCGGTTGGCCGTCCATCTTCTATGTGCTCGGTCTGTCTGTCACAGATGCTGCGTGAGGTGCAGTGCAGTGTGCTTGTTGAGGTGTGTCTGCCGCCATCTGGGTGGTGCTCTGGCTGCTACTGATGACTGACTTCCCCACCACTCATAAACGAATCTCTGCCCAGGAAAGGGCTTACATCACTAGTTCCTTGGAGAATCAAGTGGCCGAGACGGAGCAGAGTCAGCGGGTGGGCCTATTTTTGTTGTTTTTTGTCCTATTCCACTGCCGTTTCAGAAGGTTTCTGTGCCATGGAGACACGCATTCACGTCGTTACCTGTGTGGGCAGCCGTGGTCGGTCACTTCGCCGGGGACTTCGGAGCTTATACTATGCTCACTTGCTTGCCATCCTTTATGAAGGACGTCCTCCAGTATGACATGACCGAGGTGAGCGCTATCTGGCTTTCAACTGACTTTAAAGAATAACTCAGTAATTCAGAAGGTAATAGTCCTTAGCCGTAAAATCATGCTAGCCCTGAAATTTTGGTTCCACATCAGTTAAGCTCTAGGCCATACATGTGCATGGTTGGTAGCTCACGGGTCTCCATGCCTAAGGGTGCAGGTAGTTGCCAAAATTGATTTCCTAACAGCTTCTGGAAGCATTCAATAGAGTTTTATTTCCCCCTGGGACCCCCATACACATCTAGGGATCACTTCAGACCGTTTAACTTTACCAGTCTTTGTCATGTCAATTCAGCTTGGATTTTTGGCATCTATTCCATACATTGCGTACTTTGTGTGCATCAATTTGGGTGGATTGTTGGCTGACCTCATACGCTCCAAACGAATACTGAGCACCTTGAACACGCGAAGACTGGCCATGGTGGTCGGTAGGCTGCTGTTCGGACGTTCTCAATTCCTCTGCTGTCTTGCAGGTCTTGGGTCGCAAGCGTTCTTTCTGGTGCTCAGCGGCTACTGTACTTGCGGACAGGAGACCTTGGTCATAGCCTTGCTGACGGCGGGAACAGGACTGAGCGGCTTTCAGTACGCCGGCTTCATCGTCAACTACATGGACATCGCGCCTGCATACGCGGGGCCCATCCTCGGCATCGGAAACACTCTCAGCTGTTTGGGCGGCATCGCCTCCCCCTACTTGATGGGATTGCTGACGCCCGACGTCTGTACTCTCTGCCCTCTGATTAACCTACAACTTGCCAGTTATAGAAGACCCGTCTGCAATGGCTCAGACTGTTTTGGTTGACGGCCGGTGTGCTAGTAGCTGGCACTGTCTTCTTTGTCATTTTCGCTGCCGGTACCTTTTACATGCCATCCCAGTTTTCAGTCTTACTAACCACCTCCTTGCCAGGTCAAGTTCAAGCGTGGGCTCGAGTAGAAGGAGAAGGGGAGGAGTTGCGCCAACTGGAAGGCAAAAATGGCTTGGAAGTGGAAGGGGAGAGAAAGATGCCAACTGATGCCTCAACCGCCCCTCTAGTCGCTTGAAATTTATTCACTCGTTAGTTAGTTTAATGTATGGCTTGCTTTCCAATCATCATATCACCTACTTTTTCGACAGCTCAGACTGCTGCTCTGCTCGTTTGTTTGTATGCTTTAGCTCGATTGGTTGCTGTTTGAATTTTGTTGTTTGTTGTTAATTTAGAGTTTAAGCTATTGTTGCTGTATCTGTTAATCACTTTGCTTGCTCAGTTACTGGTTACATCTGGTCGGTCTTATGTGCGCATTTTGCGTTTTCAGTTTTTTACGTTTTTTGTGCGTAGCTGCTTTTTTCTGCTCCAGTTTCCGCTAATCTGAAAAAACTGAGTGTTATTTGTTTGCTCACTTCGTATCTGTTCTCTTTGTGCCTCTGTTTTTTATGACCACGAATTGTTTCGGAATCTAATCTTTCGACGTGTTACGAGTCATTTATTATTTGGCCATAGTATTCATTACCGTATCCTGAAAGTTGTTGGCATTTCAAATTTTATTACGTTAGTATTATGTTGTTTAAAACAGTTTTAGACTTGAGACTTTGTTGAGCGAGTCGTTTGTGGATTGAGATTGAAAACGTTGATGCCAGGTGAAGGTAGTCACAGGCATCTTCTAAGTTATGCAGCAGTAGGGTAAACCGGGGCAACTTTAAACAGGGGGCATTTGAACAGGTGTTAGTTTCGCGCGTTTTTTTGCGCCTCGTTGAGCCTGTGGTTCCCTTTTTACCTATGGTTGCGTTAGTTTATCGCCGAAGACTCCAGGCTACATGACTGTGAAATAGTAAGGGATCCGTTGCTGTCAGTCATTGACATGTTGCTTAAAAATATCATTTTCTTTACGCCGAAAACTTAATGATAAAAAACTTTAGGTTTCAATGTCCCAAAATGGCCAAGTTTTATATCGTTGAGCTGCCCAGACTCTTTCCAATGGCGTGCTTATCGTTTAGATATTTCGTACGGAATTTATTGTATGCTGTGAAGTTAGGGGGCTGCTTTGAGCACTCGTACTTTTTTGGTTGGTTGGTTGCGCTCATCTTTGCTTGAACGTACAACTTTCTGTCTCGCATCATCGTGAAGAAGAGTGCACTTCAAGCTTTCGAATGCATTATAATTGGTCATCCTAGGTTACCTAAAATAAGGTTGAAATTTCAAAATAGCGTGATTCGTTCAAAGTAGCCCCTTGCCCTAGTTTTTTACTGTTGTTGGTGGAAGCTATGAAAGAAGGAACATTATCAGGTACATGGTAGATCAGTGCTGTCCTACCTAAGTCACACTTTTAGCCAGTTTAACCGAGTCTAAGCTGCAATACCAATGTTAAATGTGTAACTCGCACACAATTCTATCACTCCAGTTGGTCAGGAAAATTCGCTCTGCCAAAGTGGCGTATCCAGGGGGGTGTAGGGTGTGTACACCCCCCCCTTTGCGGTGGAGGTAGGAAGAAAAAGTCTGTCAAAAATATAAGAAACTAATGAATTATGTACTAAAACTGTCTATTTTGTGCTCAGAATGCCTTCTAAATGCGTTTTTGAACGTTAAATTTTCAAAATTTTCTCGGCCTGGTCGGGCACAAGCCCAACCAGGCCATTATAAACTACTAAAACTTTTAATTTCTGTTAATTTTAAGCTCGGAATGCGTTTTAAACGCGTTTTTGAAGGCTAATTTTGCTAAATTTTCTTGCCCAACCAGGCACTTTCAAAATTTTACACCCCCCTTCCAAAATCCTGGATACGCCACTGGCGCGAACCCTGGTGTGGTAAGGTGTTGGTTCTCAGTGATCAGTTGCTAAGTACCTGCGTACAGAGATAGCTACGCTAGCATTTTGATTGGTTAAGCTGATTACGTTTCAGGGAATGAATGAGATGAGTGTGGGATTAACTGCTTTTATGCAACTTTCCCACTTTTGCGCCATTACGGTGAGTCGCTGACTCAGTGGTTAGTTTACTAGCCGGCATGAGCGAGAACGGTTACTGTCGGTTCGAAGCGACTGGAAGTAGTCGGCATGAAGTCCAACGCAGGCTTTCGAAAGTTGGCAATACGTAGTGGCTAGCAGATGCTAACCGTCGGATGAGAGGTAAAGATGTCTCTGCGCAAAGCCGGTCACCAGGCCACCCACAAACGATGGTGGTCAGCCACTGTTACGGCTTGCTCAGCGCAGGTTCCAAAAAAGCAACTGAAAGCATGCAAGAAGGTGAGTGGTGCGTCAGTGGTTTAGACAGTAATCTGTCGGCCCATTGAAGAGAAGGGTGTGTTGGCTGGTTTGAGATTGATTTCGTGCCTGTATACGGTGGGTCGATAAGGAGGATGCATTTTGCTAATTGTAAATAATTAATACGATCGTCCTCTTTCTTGTGTGCCAGTAAAACCATGAGGGCTTTGTGCGAGCGTTAGCAGCCCTGATGACCCTTCAGCTTGGGAACGCCACGCCTGGTAGCGCCTCGAGAGGCGTCGGCATTGATTTCCAATTTGTGTCGTCCCTTCCTGATGCCGTACCGTAGTTGCGTGAGCAGATAACAACGTTGCGCAGTTTTAGTACTGGAGTGACCTCCGGACCTCCCGGAGGGAGAGAATTACAGGGGGAAATTGGTCAAATTAATAGTGTTCGCTTGAGCGAGCTAATTCTAAACGAGGCCAGGTAGGCCGGGCTTTGTTTGGCTGAGCCATCACCTTTGTGTGCGAATTATCGACTGCCGGTCGTGGCCACCAACAAAACGCAGACCATATTGCAACATCAGATGGCTAATTTGCAGGGGCACGTCCGGTGGGCCGGGCAACGGAGAGCGCTTGAAAAATAGCTAATAGAGAGCGCCTTGCAGCAACGATTAGTTGCCGATTGCGTAATTTAAGCTTTGAACGCGGCTGAAATTCGATTTGGCCGTCGACAGGTGCATTTGCATTATTGGGCGCCAACTACGACGGCAGATATATTTTTATCCGCCACCTTCCCCATATGAATTCTTAATCGGCAGCCGTGGGATTCCGTGAATATTTCATTCTTGCGAGACAGAAAAATCCCCTGGCTAGGTGATTCTCGGTGGCGGCGGCCGGCGCTGGCAACGCCGTATCACGTCAGAATTGGCAAACATTTATTCATCATACTAAAGCAAGCGGCCGCCCAAAGCACAATGAGAAACTCCCATTTGACACCATAGAACAGGGTAACGACGACTAGCTAAGCAACTGCGGCGGCCCGGCCTAATCAGTCCAAGGTAAACGTACCTGCCAACTAAGTACACATCACACACACCACACACTGCTAATTAATATTCAAGCGTCGGAATCGACTTGCGAGGTTTCTGCTGCTTCTCAGAGGTCACGGCTCTATATATACCACCCGGCAACATCATACAAAACCTGCTAGGCTAACTGAAACGTAACTTGCGTTGGGAGAGCGAGGTCACAAGACCGTGTCAATTGGAAGCCTTCTCTAGCGAGTGTTGATTGCGTTCAGTCTGAGCCAAAATATCCAACCGGGGAGCACTTGGCAACTCTGCCGCCTGTCTGGTTTCGACACCTTAAATTATTGAACTCATGCTAGCTTGTCGTTCGACGCTCACCTTTTCTGTTTCTGTCGTTGATTGCAGAACCAAACGCGCACAACATTTTTCTTGAGGTCCAGTTTTTCAGCAATGGCTGCAATTTTTTCGCCGGACGGTCGCGGCTGCAATGCAAAGTAAGCTTCCAGCGAGCGCTTCTCGGGCGCCGCAATCGACGTGCGCTTCCGCTTCTTCTCCGAGTTGGGCAGAATGTCGGACGGCGCGCCCTCGTCCTTCGACTTGGCCACTGCCTCGGCCTTCTCCAGCCACGTCTGCAGAATGGGTTTCAGAGCCACCATGTTGTTGTGCGACAGCGTCAGCGACTCGAACCGGCAAATGGTGGATTGACTGAGACAGCCGACTCCTGGCATTTTCAGATGCGCCAGCGCCTTGCCCACGTCGGCCTGCGTCACGCCCAACTTGATTCGGCGTTGCTTGAAGTGCTCGGCGAACCGTTCCAGTTCGCGAGGGTCAGTGTCCGGCTCTCCGGTGGCCGCCGCAACTGCAGGCAGTCCGCCGGGGTAGCGGGAAATGGCGTTGGAGGCGTTGCCGAACGGCGGGGGCGCAAAGTGACCGGCGGTGGCCATGCCGATGGTGGCGGGATGGGCGTACTGGTGGAACGGGCCGGCCGGGTGCATCGGCATTCCGTGGTCGACGCCCATGTTGGGGGGCAGCGTGGAGCAGGAGTCGACCACGCTGAGAGGCGAGAATTCTTGACCCGGGTGACTGCTAGTGGGCAGGGAGTAGGAGGAGAGCACGTCTGCAGGACGCAGCATGGCGGTGCTGGAGGAGGGCTTCATGTCCATGCCTGCCACCAGCGCCGCCTCGGCACGAGCCTGGAAGATGGTCTCGTCGAATCCACCGAATAGATTGCTCTGAAAGCAGAGACACACCATGGCGCCGGTTGGGCAGACTGACACGCTTTCTGAACAATTCAACTTTTTGCTCCTCTTAAACATTCATAAACTGCAGTGGCAGAGCTAATTAGAATACAAATGATAGGTAATGTGCACTTACCGGGGGGTTGGTGATGGAGTGTCGCGTTCGGGCGTAGTGAGTAGGCGAGTAGCGTCCGCTGGCCATCCCTGTGGGAGTCGGAAACCCGGGATACAGACGCTGAGTTGCTTGCATGATGGGCCAGGCTCGGCCCAATGAGTTTATAGCTCGCACCGGCAACAAACAATACACTCGCTGGACAACCTTATGACAAGCCAATATGAAATATAACGGGTCCGCTTGGTCACTAATTACAGGACGTTCATTATGCACCTGTTATGGCAGCGCGCCACTGGGCCCAGTCGGCGGCGGTGGCGGTGGCGGCTACGGTAGCAGAGTGAGCGGGCCGATGACGGCCACACGCGGCACCATCATAATAGGCCGAGTTTGATTGGCTTAGCAAGCCAGGACCTCCTCCTTGGCGCTTCGCGTGCCCGCACCAGCAGAGCCAATTAATAAGTGGCCTCACATGCCCCTGTGTGGCGAGTTGCCGTTGAACACCCTTGACACACATCACCGCTTACACACAATCAACAGTCAACCGATACGACCGTACACTCGGTCCGGCAGATTTGCTGTGACATGCCGTCAGTCTTATAAAGATTTCACTGTGTCACTGTAACATTCATGAGACTGGCCATAAACAATTGAAACCACTGGCTCGACCAAGTGCTGGGACGGTAATGAATAAAGTATGATTCCGACACGATCAGATTGTGACGGTAAATATTACATGCAACAAAGCGACCCTCTGGGATTGCTTAAGAAGCGGCGCCAACTTGCACCGGCGCTGAATGGGGCGCAACTTGCATTTGGCTAATTGGATGTGTGGCCTTTGATCGTCTGACGAGCGGAGTGCAATCTGTTAGACCGTCACGAAATCACTCTCTCAAATCAGCTTCTATAAATCATTAATATTTGATGAGATTTTTCATCAGCCTTGCCTCGCACTGCCTCTCGCTGCTACCGGAAATACTGCCGACTACTGTACGTGCCTCAAAGACGGCAGTCTACGGTAAAGCTTTGGGCGTGATCGAACAATGAATATTTCGAAAACATGATGAAAAATTAATGACGATGGCCCGGGCAGAGGAACCTAACCAATGCATGACCGTTTGCCGGGCCTTTGCGGCACTGCTACGTGTCGGTGTGATTGTCGGTCAATTGGCTCTTCGGGCTGATTGATTGCACCGAAGGCTAATAGCAATTTTATTGGCCAGCGTCAGCTTAAATTAAGAAGAATAGCTCGTGTTTTATTAACAAGTGCTAAAATTTTTATGAACTGTTTGTACTGAGTCTTGCCCTCCCTCCACAATGACTGCTTACACTCGAACGTTCAATCTACGCACATCACACGGACCAATTGCCAAACAACCTTTTACTACTTACTCACGCGCTATGCTACATAGTTGAAAAGCTAGCCGCAACCACTTTGCACAGCTGTCGGTTATTAGAATCGCTTAGCTACATAATGAGCCAAACTGTTAAAAACTCTAATTACATAGTGAAACGTAGCCGGAAAAGGATAAAAAGTGAGACCAAACGGCATGCAGTCAAGTAAGGAGTACAAATTGTGCAAATACCATAAAAGCGCCGTACGTTAGTCATCTTGATCAACACATTCTTGCAGAATGCGTGCAAATCGTTTACCCTCCTCTGCCAAGTACTGCAAATGGCGATTCTCCTCTTTCAAACCGGCGACCTGCCGCGCCAAAACCAAATTTTCCTGCAGCGCCTCTTTGAGAGCGGTAGAGCGAGCTTCAGCCAGTAGCTGCCAGTACTGCGCGTTCGGCTCAGCACCGCACAACATTTGCCGCACAGAATCTGACGAGTCCGGCTTGGGAGGCGTCGGGTCTATGGTGACGTCGGTGTTCTGAGCGGCCTCTTTGACCGTGGCCGCAGCCGTATCCGGTCCGCACCGAACACTTCGAAGCCGAGGCGTGATCAGACGTCCGTTCTCGTCCACTTTATCAACACCCTGCTTGGGTTTGGGGATCTGCTTTCCAGCTAACACTTGGCCAGCACCAGACGGTTGCAGCGTTTTCAACGCTCCCTTACGACTCATCTGCAAACTGAAGCTCACCAACATAGACTTCCAAAGAAAACCCACTCACAATATGCTAAACTATTAGCTTGGCAACTATTAACCACCAGTTGTAAGAAAAGACGACATGAAAGACACTTTAAAAGGTTTATGTAATGCAGAAGTAACAGATACAACGTAAGAGAAAGTCACTCGTCTTCTGCGTAATTAGGATGCACAATGAGCAGAGGGTCTTGGTCTTGCTGACCGGGATCGTCTGGTGCCTCTACAACGATAAGTACGTTGTCCTGTAAAGGAGACATGTCAGATCTTCGAATAGAGCCAGGACGAGCTAACATGATTAATGAGTCTGTCGATAACTCGATCAACAAGCGATTTCTTGGACGCCAGGTCTTCCATCGTTTCCAGTTGATCTTGAATTTGTTCAAGGTACCAGTTGACAAGCTCCACTTTACGCGCACCGATTTCACCTAAAAGCCACTAATAATCGGTAACTGAGCACAGACAGAGACAGCTGTTTACTGGAAGCTCTGTCCTCTTGTCTGCGTAGATAGAAGACCAGCATGTCGGCCATCCGCTTGTACTCTTCGAATGTCAGTTTGAACTGCTTCGGCTGTGTTGAACGGCCGTCCTGCTCTCCTTCCGTCTCTTCTTGCTCGGCCGAATCCAGTTCTGCCAAGTTTAGACAATACAGTGAGTGAGATGAGAAAAAGACTTCACACTACCCATAGCATCAGTCTGATTCTGGTCTTGTTCTTCATCAAACGCAATGTCGGGCTGTTCAACCCGCACAATGGACTTGTTCAGCAAACGACTCGCCTCTCGTACGTGTTCTACTGACACCTAAGCACGTAGACTGACAGGTGAGGATTTGGGACAGCTTTCTGACTAACTAACCTCTGGCTCGCAATGCAGTTTGGCCAACGCCTCAGAAAGACGAATCAGCGACTCCAACTGTCTCACTGTTATGCGCCAAGACGTTGCTGCCGAACCCGAGCTGTCACGTAAACGCAAACGCTTGTACTCGTCCACCAGAACAGCACCGGCCTCTTCACTTATCTGCAAAATTAACCTATGTACCGCACCCATTCTCTACTGTAGAATAAAAATATCAGAGGAAACTTGAGTGTTGTAGCAAAAAAATCTGCATTCTGTCAGAGTTCTCCTTAAGCATTTGCAGATTAGTTGGAGTTACTAAAGTCAACTGCACACCATTTGGAATTGCAGACGAGGCACAAATTTCTACGGTTTTTTCACGATCACGCGAGTAATTAGCCTTAAAAGATTTAGATACCTAATACGTATTCAACCTATCGATCATTAACACCTATGGAACTTAGACCAACTAGCTCAACCGCTATTAGAATCTGCAAACTGTGCAAATCAAATATTACAGAAAAACATCCTTTACCACTATCAAGCACTTTACGCCATAGAAGGAATCGGTACCGTATATGGCCAAGGGTGCCGATAAAATATGGTATGGATTTGAATGGAGTGAATCACAAGGTACCTGCCACAGTGCTCGAACGTGGGTATGATACCGCAGGTACCGGTACCATAATAATGGTACCTATGTGGTACCGATACCTTATATGACGATAAGTGGAGGGAAGCAAAGGTGTCCACATTTTTTAGTTTTTTATAACATAAACCGGGAAGCCAGCTATAGTAGTTTAGGTCTCATAATTGTAGTACCTAGACAGACCTCCAAAATTACTCGGACAGTATTTCCAAAAGAGAATGAATAGTCAGTGTCTGGTGTCATCGAGTCTCAGTACTCAGACCAAAAAATGAAAATTTGGCGTAGACGGCTGTAAGTTGTTACACTAATACTCTTTGATGGGTTGTTGATCTGATGCAAACGAATTCGCAATTCGACGCTCACCGAAAATCGGCTCGCCTAACTATGGGACAAAAGTTTCCGACTCAAATTTCTTTCTTACTAATGAGAGTTGGGATAAAAAAATTGGGGCCTTTGGTTTTAGATTGGATTAAGAATTTTTGGTCAAATAATTATTTCTGAAGAAAAATTTTTTCCTAAAAATACAATTCGACCAAAGCTTCTTAAACTACAAACCTAAGCAAAATCCCCGATTTCTAGATCTAAGCATCCAATATTGAGCGAAAAATTCGATTTCAAATCTTAGACCATAGTAAATAATGCGAAAAATAGCGATTTTCAGCGATTTTAAGTTACTCTACTCCAAAGCCCCGGGTCTTAGGACGTAGGCTACCGTGCTGGCACCAATCTGTACCTTAAAAACAGAGCTACAATAATCTGAAATAAAAACCTACATTATTTATGGGGTTCCACGCGAGATAGGGGTCGAGAGGGTCAGAAATTTTTTTTGCTAATTTTGGACTAAAAATTCTTAAAAAACTATAAAAGTTACCTAAAACGCACAATTTTGAAGTCCCAACTCTTATTAGTAAGAAAAAAATTATATCCCAAAATTTTTGCACCACAGTTAAGCGAGCCGATTTTCAAACGGCTATATCTTTGGGCTGAAGCATCAAATCGTGGATTCATTTCCACGCATTTGATATCTCTCCAATATGTATTATTAGTGTGCCAAGTTACAGCGTTCTAGGTGAAAGTTTAAATATTGAGTGAGCATAGGGCAAACGGCCAAGACTGGATCTGAGCAGAGACTGACTCTTAATACCACAGGTTTGAAGCATCTTGCAAATAATATATAGCGTTGAACATCTTCTTTTGAATAACGTCTTGCCACCTGTGGTCCGCCGCTGTTACGATGCACATCCAAAATGCGAGAGGCAATAGCAAAATCGGTGATCTAAGCAAAACAACACACCTTATCAACAGTCTATCTGTAACGGAGAAGCTGTCATAACTAGACTGCCTATCATACATGCACTAGGGCTTACCCCTAGCTAGAAAGGCCAAACCCTCTCACCCAAACCCAAAAATACAAGTACTAGTAGTGGCTCCAGTACTAACAAACTGACTCGGAAATCACTAATATTTAGCTTAAAAGCTTCAAAAGCCTTTGGAAACCGAATTTGGCGTTTCCACTGCTGATATCTAAGAGGATCAGTGCTTTTGGAAGCCTTTTTAATGGGTTTTTGCTCGCTTTTAGCTCTAAAACGCTATTTGGCAGCTTAAAATAGCGATTTTTAGTCTCGTTAATGAGAAAACGTGCTAAAAACGCATTTCCAGGTGTTTTGGAGCTTTTTGATAATTTGAACACCCTCTCGACCCCCACCTGACGGAAAACTCCCTCCCCCACGCCGGTCCGGGCCTGCTACATGTATGTTGCCTACAATGTCCAGCGGATTTTGTCTGAGGAACGGAAAATCTAAATAATGAGGGTGGGCCAACCGAGTCCTGTGCGTTATTATGGCAGACGTTATAGGTTGACGGGTTGCGTTGGAAAGGTAAAGTAAGCTGGTACCTCATTGCACTCATCAATGAGCACAAAGAAGAGATCGAAGCGCGACATGATAGGCGCCGATAACTGAATGTTTTGCCGTAGAGAACGAGATCTATCATAGCGACCTCCGATTGGGTTAGCTGCAGCCAGTATGGAAGTTCTAGCGTTCAAAGTGGCCTGCAAAACAAGCAGGTGTTGCCAGAGCTCCGAATCAAAGCTGTACAGCGCACCTTGACACCAGCTTTGGTGATAGAGATAGTCTGTTGTTCCATAGCTTCATGTATGGCCACCTGATCCTTGGGGTCCATTTTATCAAATTCGTCTATGCAACACACACCCTGCAAGTACGTAGTGCACCAACTGTGGCGGCTGCATCAGGATTACATTGTCAGCAAGCATGAGAGCGCCGGCTTCGATAACAAATTCGAACGACTCCTCGTCTTTGACAACAGCTGCAGTGAGACCGGCAGCAGAACTGGCTTTGCCGCTCGTGTAGACTGACCGCGGACAGAACTCTTCCACTTGTCTAGAATTACAGTAGACAGTGACCAAGGTATTAGGCAGCTTTGAAAGGCACTTTAGCAGTTGACTTTTAGCTGTGCTTGGATCGCCGACGATACACACATTTACGTCGCCTCGCAAGCTCGTTCCCTCGGCCGTTCTCTTCGGCACTCCTCCGAACAGCATCAGCAGAATTCCGCGCTTAACCTCGTCACTGCCGTAGACGGTGGGGAAGAGACTGTCCAACAGATTGTTGACGATGTTCGGGTCCTTGGTCATGTTCTGCAACCGCTCCTTGTCCTCCTCTTTCATGTCTTTCCACAAATTCTCGGCTGTGATCTCATCTTCGGTGTAGTTTTTCTCGCCGAACTACAACGGAAACCTATAAAAACTGCAAACCCAACCAACCAATACCCGATGGTTGGTAGCTAAAGCGTTGCAGGCCAGAAAAGCCAGTTTGTAGTTGAGATCACGCACTCCCAATGCCTTCAAACCCTTCAGCCCATCGTTCTCGTAGCCTTCGCGACCGCGATGTCGCGCCTGTGTCTGAGCTTTCGTACCTGCAATTGTAGCCTTGCGCACGGAACAGAACAAAAAGGCTAGTTAGATGTCTGACTCATGACCCGGACAAAAAAGTTAAAAGAAATCGGGGCAAAACGTTCAGATTTTTATCATTCGAAAAGTTTTTCAATCGTCTCTTGAAAAATTCATGAATACATCAATGCAGACACTTAGAAAAATCATAAAAAATCTTACAATCGGTTTTTAAAATTAATTCTTACAATAGTTGAACAGCAGACCTTCTTTCAGAATCTGTTTTTCATTCAGTTTGGGAAAAAGCTGGCACAGCAGGTGTAGTTAGTAGTTTAGGCCGTAAAGCCGCTGTGTGCGTGCCATGAGTCTTACACGATGTAAAAGATTCGCACTATATAACCCATACTGGTCTAACCCTTTTGTCATTGTTGTTTTGTTAGTAAACCTTACTCTCTCTTCAACACGTTCATCCACTCGACAGGTTTCTGTCGCAGAGTTGGTCGTCGGCATAAAACCCAACCCAAGCCACCGAAAGCCGGCGATGGCTAGTAGGTAAATGGGAACCGACTGGAACTGCCGTTGCACCTAAGCTAAAATAGCAAAGCAAAGCAATCATGTGTGTTGGGACATATAGAAACGGGGACAGCTACCACCGAGACTCGCCCGGACTGACACCGAGCATGTGTGACGCCTAGTAGCAAAGGAAGGGAAGGAAGTGGGTGTGCGTGATGGGCCCAAAGGCGCCCTAACGCAGAGGCTACGGCACTGCCCGGACAATCCATCCATTCATCCTTCCAGTTTGGACTGAGTCCGTATTGGAATTTTTAAACAAACGAAGACAGATGCAAAATGACAACCTGGATTGGAGAGCTGCGCCACGTCCGGAATGACGATCAGTGTGCCGGTGAACTGACAGTGATCGCCGGGCTGAATGGTCTCCACACACTCACCACGAAGTATTACCTCCACACTAAACACAGAAGAGTGCAGGAGCAGCAGACAGCAAGAGACAGTGACCTCCTCGGAATGCTGCCTCTGGGCAGCTCGGCCTGCGTCTCTTGAATGCGAATCTTTTGGAAGTCAACGAACAATGACTTGTGCACGTCCAAGCTGAACCTCGTTCTATTCAGACAACCGGGATTACTGCATTTAGTCGGCTGCAACCGATGCGTCAGTAGGCGAAAGAAAGCAAGTGAACGCACCAAAGTGTATTTGAACTGTTGCTCTACGTTTGGACACACCGAACCGCATTCGTCGCAAGTGAACGTTGCTCTGCACAACTCCGGGTGCACCGGATGCGTGCGAACCACCTGGCCGTTTATTTTGACCAGTCGACCTATCTTAGATGCAACCAGCTCTCGAACTCTACAAGACTGTCTCGTTAACCTAATCAATAAACCGATTAAACAGCACCGGTTGACTGTCGGCAGCCCAGTAAAGCTGACGTACAACTCTTTCCTATTCACGTTTTCCACCTTTTTGTCTATGCCCAGCAGCTTTAGAGCACGACAAAAGTAAGGGTAGTATCTGAAAGAAAACTACTAAGGACAATGGAGAAGTACCGAAGGACACAACCTGTAGTAACTATTGCTGTTAATCAGTGACTCGTAAAGACCAGAGTTAAACTCCTCCAGATGCATCAAATTCACAGTCAATGTGTTCCGTTCCGGGTTTTTTAGAGCGGTCACTCCATCCTCATATACTTTTTTGCCATTGCTGTCTTCGTATCTGAACAAAAAACAGTCAGCTTCAACTACTTAACACCGTCGTCAGAAATTAGCTAGGGCTCTAGTAACAGTGACCAAGGTCCTTCAGTGTTTGTACTGGTTTGACAATACAAAATGCCTGACACATTTCAAAGCCAAAAGAAAGCCCAACTCGTTCAGAAAGCGCCGGAAGATCTCTTGAGCTTCCTCGGCCGCTTCATCTGATTGCATCACAAATCTCTCCTCAAGCACATTTGCTCCAACGTCCATTGCCATCTTTCTTTCTTTCTGCTACCAAAAAAACCGCTGCTGCCTGCCTGCACACTGCTCAGAAAAAAGCAACCACACTTGTCCGGACAGAAACAAAATTTGCTTATCCGAGTGATGATGTCCTGCAGAAAACAAGTTTCAAATTTGTTTCATCCACACAACACAAGAGAAAAGTCTAGGAAAGAGAAAGGTACCATGGATAAAACACTACCTACAGGCATACATGGGCCGGAAAAATGGGTTGGGGGTAGTCAAAATCCGAAAATTTGGGGGTGGGCCTGCCGGTTTGGGGGGGTCGCGGCGATTTTGGTGGGTGGGGTCAGGAACAAAAGTCGGCTTCAGGTGGGTGGGTGGGGTGGTTTGGAGGGGTCGAGCCCAAGTTGGGGGGGGTGGGCAAACCCCCCCGGCCCATGTATGCCTACAGGCACCACATCATTAGACAAATCGATCGAAAGAACAAAACCGAAACGGCAGTACAAAATTGGTGGCAGTGATTTAGCACTACTAAACATATAGAAACAGTCAGAATATTTACAGTTGCACCGTCTGAAGAGTTCGAATCGAAGCCGGAATTTTGCGGTGGGCAAAACTATGTTTAGCGAAGTCGGGATGACAATATTTAATAAAAATAAAACAGACAATAGATTGGCAACAGACCGAACTCGCAAAACTGTCCCGCCCGCCCGATTGTAGAAAAATACACTCCCCCCACTCGGCGTGCGCGCACGGGCTTACGGTAGTTTAACAGCGTGTAAAGATTTGTGATGCGCGCGCCAAATTTATAATCAGAAGGAAGTGTATACTACGTGATGTGTATGGCGCCATTGGGTTGCTGCGTCAATAAGTTTATTAGGAGTGAAAGAGGACAGTGATCCAGGAGAGGTGCCTCCCACACAGCTCAAGAGTCCAGCACTCCATCCCTCCTAAGGATTGGCTGAAGCCGACAGTGGACCTTTCTGTTCTGCTCAAAAGGACATGCCGAGACCCTAGTGAAACTGGCGTGCTCCCATTGGCGATGAATATGGGCCTGGTAAGCCACAATGCTCAGAGAGGCTGAGAAGCAAAAACACTCCCAGAACGACACCAATGATGAGTAGGACTATCATCTATCGGTGTAACCTTAGGCTGGTGGGGAGATGTTGTGGTGACGGTGAGAGCTTACATAGTTGTAGTCCATTCAAATTCTTGTGTGGTGTGAACGTGTAGTTCGTTTTTGCCAATATATGGTCTAATTTATAGCCGTACTTGCGCAGAAATATGTTCTATTCTGTTGCACTTGCACGTGCTGATAAACGCGTTTGCTATTTTTTTAACTTCCCGCGTCACTTGACTACACACCACGCGGCGCGACAGTAATCCTAACGGCGGCCGCCGAGTGGGGGTTTTATCCGGGAATCATCTAGAGCTGCGTGGTTGAGGGAGATCTCCACATGCGCCAATCAGTGTTTCACGTGTAGATCATTTTTGGCCAATTGATAGTTTAAACAGGGCCACCGTCCTGGGGCTTGGAAGAAGACTGTCATGCTTAATGGATAGCAAATTGTCATAACTACCCAGGTGCTCTTGGGCAGACATATCTGTTGGCGGACTCTAATGCTACGATTGTTTCATCGGCGCATTTTTCGTTTTTCCATTTTTTAAATTTTTTCTTCCAGGATCTCTGAAAATAAATGAGCGAAAATATGCATCAAAGGTAGACCTGCTCACAGGGTAAAATTGGTAGCTATCAGTCAAAAGATGAGATGATCTAGAAAACTTCTTGATTCTATTTTTTCATTATGATGATCGTCCTTTAAAAAGGGCCACCGTCCTGGGCCTTCGATCCCAATCTTTCTAATGTGCTTATTCTGTAGCCAGGGTAATGGTCTAGCGATCCGGCCTTTGGCAGGAATGTGCGTGAATTTTATAGCAAGTTTTCCAGGTGGGGTTCCGGGGAAAATCGGCCGATAATCAATGAAGTAAGCCTATATGACTAGAGCGCGTAATCTGAGATAACATGCAGTAATTGGTTGTGAATGGGCTGATGTGTGAAACAATAATGTAGAATTCATAGGCAGTTGTTTAATACCGCATTCGGTCATATTTGTTAAAGAATTACAATTTGGGTGCGCACGTTTTACAGGATTTGTTCCGAGACGAAAAACACGTATCTGAGGTAAAGCTGAATATAGCATGCAGTAATTAGATGTTGATGCGTAAAATAATAATCAAGAGATCGTCAGCAGTCATTTGATATCACGTTAGGTGCTCTGTGTTCAAATTTTGTAATTCGAGTGATCTATCAGTTCCCAGCGTGGACGTGGGGTGGGGCAAGGTTGCCAGGGTAGGGGTTTTCCCCCTACCTGTAGGGGTTTTTTTCGGCAGTTAGTAGTTTACGCACCGTACGCACCGTTCGCACCGTTACGCACCGTACGCACCGTTACGCACCGTTCGCACCAGCAGCGACCCCCATTGGGCGCCGATCTTTCGGAGCGGTGAATTTGCTTAGATCGATCAGAGAACCGTTCTATTTCAGCTTGCATTAACAAATTACGCGTTTTGGTGGAAAAGTAGCTGGGTGCATTAAATCTTTTAACGAGAAAGCATCAGTAAAAGAACAGAATGTGCATCTTTGTCGCGTACTCTTCTTTAGTTTTTAGTCATCAACCTTGCTGACTTCCCTGATTTTCCAAGCATTCACATAGACAAAAGGGGCATGCAAAAGTTATGTAATAGTATTTTTGCCCATTTTCGGACTCCGTCCCCTGGATAATCGCCCATAATAATTTTCAGACCCCCACCCATACATGTAACAGGTCATCCGCCGATGGGGGGAGGGGGGGTGGGGGGTCTGGCGCCGGCCGCGGGGGTCTGAGCCAAAATTTTGGGAGAGGGGGTGGGCACTAAAAAACGCTCAAAAATCGAGAAAAATCGCAATTTTTGGCCTAAAAATCGCCAAAAATCGCTAATTTGGGCTGAAATACAGCTAAAAAGTGCTGTTTTGCACGCGATTTTGGCAATTTTTGTGTGTGAAAGTGTAAAAAATTGCAAAAATTTGCTCGAAAATTTACTTGCCAGAAAAATCGGAGGGGGGGGGGGTCGGTGAAATCGTCTCGTCTCGGGGGGGGGGTCCCCATCCGGGGGGGGGGCTGGCCTAAGTCGGGTGGGGGGCGGCCCCCCCAGACCCCCCTGTTACATGTATGCCCCCACCCCTATTAATTTGGCACCCAACCGAAATTTCAATTTTTTAGAAAGGAAGAGCAGAAATTTTTGCGTTCATTTCCAAGTAAAATGACGTTTTTATTAAAATAACATCAGTATACAGTAACAATTGATAATTTTCTTTGTTTTCTTTATTGATGAGCTACAACTATGTACAATGTACGTATAGTCTTGTTTTACATAGAAGCCATCATTGGGTGGCTTTTTGTTAACGATGAAACCAATACTCCCCTCCCCCACCATAATGATTAGTAATCATTTGGCGAACCTCCCTCCCCCTCATGCCATTACGTAATTTTTGCACGCCCCAAAGATTCGGTCTTAGTTTAGTAGCAGCTTTCTGGTCATTTAGTGCAATTGCATTTTCTATTATGCTTGCATCGTTAGCTTCTTTCTGTTAGCTGTGGTGCATCTCCGGACAGTTGCTGTAGTGCAGCGCTTTTGTTGCTTAGTTTTCTTCTGATAGTACTCTTCCCAAGAATCTACACTATAAAAATGCTTTCAAAGCTGCTGTATCGGCGTAGGAAAAGATGCATTGGAAAAGCGAATTTACCATATTATGCACCTTGTATGTACTCTGTATAGGATCGGCTCTGGGAAATGAAAGGTGTTTGGTTGTTTCAAAAATCAGGGTACAATAACAAAAATCACCGAAACTTTACACCCATCGCTAAACGTCTCAATTTTGTCAGGCAAAAACGTGTCATCTCGGCACCTTTTCTGATTGACATAGTACCAAAATGGGAAATTATTGGCCGAAAAATTGGACCTGATGGGTTTCGCTGATGGGGCAACCATTATACTAGCAATCCATCCAAATGTTTTTACTTCACGACTGACACCAAGGACAAACTCGATATTGGTGATGCTGTCAGTGGTTCCGCTGCATTGTATGTCCGGTCGAATTGCTATTTTGTTGTTGTAACTGTTTGTCCTTTCGGAATAGGAGTAGCCAACTGCTACAGAGCAAGAAGAGACAGAAGGTCTGGCAGCCTCCTTAACAACAACCCTCCCCTTTTGGGTGGGTGCGTGCAAGACAGTGCCGGTTTGGCCCCCATTTATCTACTTGCCATTGCTGACTTTCGATGGCCTGGGTTGGGCTTTGTGTCGACTACTTCCCATCGCCTCAACAGGTTTTGAACCCACAAACACACCGCTTCCATGGGTGCCGGGGCCGCCGTGACACACGTGATTATTTTCGCTTTTTTCTTTTAAAACCTTAATACAAGCTCATTTTCCAGCTACTTTTCCACCAAAACGCGTAATTTGTTAATGCAAGCTGAAATAGAATGGTTCTCTGATCGATCTAAGCAAATTCACCGCTCCGAAAGATCGGCGCCCAATGGGGGTCGCTGCTGGTGCGAACGGTGCGTAACGGTGCGTACGGTGCGTAACGGTGCGAACGGTGCGTACGGTGCGTAAACTACTAACTACCGTTTTTTTCGTTCGGTAGGGGGAAATTTTTCAGGTAGGGGGTAGGGGGATTTGGTAGGGGTTTTTTAAATTTTGGTAGGGTGAAGTAGGGGTTTTTGCATTCAGTTACACAGATGAAATTTTAGTTATTTGAACAAGTTTTTACACCATACCACTACAACAATCTGGGTAAAAAAATTATGATGAATTGTAAAATTCTGGGCACTTCAATAGTGCGTGCTAGATTGGTTTGTTTTCAATGGGTTCTTGAGGACTAATTTTTAAAAATTTTCTTGCCCCGGTTTGGGCGGCGGCCCAACCAGGCCTCTGTCTTACAACTGCATACGTACTAAATCCAGTGGCCGCACTAGGGGGTGTAAAGTGTCTACACCTTCACCTCTCATACACGGGCCGCGGGGTATACCCCTCCCCCTCGGCCGGCCATACCCCTACCTCCCCCACGCACCCCCCTCCCGGAGGGAGGAAATTTTCGCTTATTTAAGGCAAAATAGGCGTTTTTTGGCCTTTTTTCGGGGGTACCCCCCCCCGAGGTCTCCAACCCCCTACCCCCCTCCGGATTTTTCCGGCCCATGTATGTCCCCTCTTGCTGTGAAGGCAAGAAGGAAAAATTAAACAAAAATAAGAGATATAAATTAATTATGTGCTAAAACTGTCTATTATTTTCTGCTCAGAATAGGTACCTTTTAAATGCCTTTTTGAAGACTAACTTTTCAAAAATTTCTCGTTCTGGTCGTCAGAAAACTTTAAACAATTGATTTGTAATTTCTGTTAATTCTCAGAATGCTTTTTAGGCGCGTTTTTGAAGACTGATTTTGCGAAATTTTCTCGCTCTGGTTGGGCAGAGGCCCAGCCAGGCATCTTCAAAATTTTACACCCCTTTGCAAAATCTTGGGTGCGCCTCTGACTAAAACTGTCAAATTTATGCCCAGCATATGTTTTAAATGCGCGCTTAAGGCAAACTCTAATTTTTGAAAATTTTCTGGCCCCCGTCGGCGTCGGGCCACTGCCACTTTTCACCAAAACAGTTTACATTAGTGAGAGAGACGGAGAGTTTTGGCTTTCGTCAGGGAATATTTGCGGATTTTCGAATACCTCATCGGCGCGATGGTGTGTCACATAGAGTACCAACCTTAAAGGACATTTTATGGTTCAAGTTTTCATACACAAAAATTGGTTTTCGTAGCGTAAAGGATCCCAAGACTGTTTCTGTAATGCAAAACAGTCAAAATCCCAGATTTACCATATTTCTTGCTTCTCTCTGCTTTACTTTTAAGAACTGGAAGAGGGCTCAAAGTGCGCAGGTATCCTTTCCAAAAAAAATTTAACTGAATATTCGATATTCAGTTCATTGATATATCTTGCTTCAGTGGCTGTTATACGTAGTATTAGTTTAGCTATCGTTTAGCTCACTTCCTGCTTTATACAAGATTTTAACTTCAATACCTTAAAAACACCACTGTTTTTTGCCTTTTTAGGGTAGGGTTTTTGGTACGGGTTTTTGAAAATGGTAGGGGGAAGTAGGGGTTTTTTTGCTGAAAAGTAGGGGGATTGGGTTCCCGAAACCTGGCAACCCTGGGGTGGGGGTCGTGGTTTGTTCACGAGTTTGTTGTCGGGCTGACTGACGCTGGTATGGAAGACGTGGACAAAATAATCGTTCAAACCATTCAAAATGTCGGCTGGTAAGTAGAGACAGACCCGGTCCTACCTTGGGATGCAAATTGTATAAAAAATACGGATCAGGTCATGGACAAGGACAACTAAAAATTACTGGACTGGAATCGACCACAACGCCCGTTTCCACAGTAGGCCTACTTTCAAAGGGCTGTATTTTTGGAACCGTTCGACCTACAATCAATATAAATACAGCTTTAGAATAACCGACGCGTGAGAAATCCAATTCCGTGCACAAATCGCTTCCATATTGACCGTATAACAAGTTAATTTTTCCATGGCGCAAATTAGGATTACCAAGCAACGTTGCGCAGATTAGAACGCAATTTCAACCAGAGCTCAAGCCCCTCTACAACTTTGGTCATGAAGCCCAAAGCGCTCCAACGCATCCCTAAGAAGTTATGCGCGAAAAACTGTAAATTCATTGAACTTCAAAACGGGCTGTAGTAATCCAGATGTGTGCGCTAATTGGAGTGATTGCACAGCAAACTGCCAATACAACAGCGCAGGGTCTCAATAACGAAGCAATTGTCGAGCAGCACCCAGTATATTTTCAGGAAACATACTTCATATCACCACAGAAGTACCATAAATGATAGCTCAGACACTGTACCATGAAGCAGGACCAAAATCACAGAATTTTAAATGCATCTTTTCTAACAAGTCAGCGACTACGTCCAAACTTTATCTTGGCTTGCGCACTGGGCTTAACGCCAGAAATAGTGAGCTTCTTGACCAGGTTTTTGCACATGCAGTTGACAAATTTAGTCACAAGAATTCCAGCAAACGAGTGACTCTGCAGACAGGAAAGCTCAGACACGAGAATGTCCAGCAATAAAAATAACTAAAAAATATAAACATATAAAATATAATATATATGTTAAAAATAGCTTAAAAAATTACTTGCCAGAATAATCGGAAGTCTCGCCTAAGTCGGGTGGGGGCAGACCCCGTCCCGTTACATGTATGACTTAAATGCCAAATACCAAATAATACCACATCTCAAAAATACCAAATAATACCGAATGATTCCAATCCCATTTGCATCCCTATCTGACACAAACGTACGGCAAATTTAGTGAGTTTGGGGAAGCAGAAAAACTGAAGGATCTGAGCGGCAGTGAGACGATCGAAGCAGTCGTTCGTTGTCTGTGGCAATGCGATCCGAAACTGAAGACAGTGATTCCGACCTGCACACTGCCCCCTTCCATGACCTTGCGTTTCCGTATGGCCACCACCATTGCTACTGCTATAAAGGTTGTTTGCTTACCGAACTAACAAACTGTCCAATAAGCGGACCTATTTTACTTAGGAGCTGGGCTACAAGTCAGACGTTGGTTATCAGACATTGTTGTATGGCAGTGAGACTGACCTTCGCAATGTGTTCATTTTTCTGGTTGAAAAGCTGCCCAAGGAGTCATCGGCGGCTTTGCCGCAGTCGGCATGTGCCCAACTACTTTTTTCTTCTCTTGCCAACCATCTGTTATTTCTAGCCAAGAAAGACAGAATCAAAGTATCAGCGGCGACTTGCATTCAAGAAGAGCTCAACGCGCCCTGGATTCCTTGGTTCTGTCGGCGACTTGGATTTCAGTGGGACGGCCGATTTTGGCAACCCCCAACTGATGAAGCCGCTACAGTGGCTTTCTGCAGCAGTGCCGGCTCAAACAGCTCGATAGACTGGAAAAATCTGCCTGCCACCTTGTTAGAAGAAATTCATCTCAACCGAACTGCTGTGATACGACACTGAGTGGCGTGCGTTTTGCACTGTGAATGTTTTCAGTCCGAAGTTGGCGGAGAAAACAGACTCAACATAGAGCAGTTGGTGGGCCGAGCGCAGCAGCAGTCTAGCCGGAGTCGGCCACGGATCGCTCGAAAGCCCAAACTGCCTCCTAAACCCGATTTCGTCAGTGGTCTTCCGTCGTCGTCGTCTTCCACTCCCCAGCCTACAGCTGTACTATTTTAATTAGCCACCTTTAAGTTTAAATTTGAGACTATTGCCTCAGACGGATATTTATCTACGTGTGGCATCTGTTCGGTACCATAGGCTGCATTTTATTCGACGCTTCAGGTATCGGTATAAGGTCAAAGTTTACTGACTTCATTATGCAGCAAAATCGGGTCCGAGTCCGACTGTCCCAAAGTGAAACTTTTATGCTTATATTGTTATTCTGAGGCCTCGGTCGAATCGAAATACTAGTACAATATACGGTACCATAGAAATTCCTGGTTGCACCTACTATCTGTTTCAGTCAGCCGAAGAAAACCGCGCGTTCGAAGCTGTCCAAACAGAATTGGTTGAAGTTCAATCGCAAATAGATCAAATTCTGAATCGTATAAACGACAATCGAAATGAGGCGCGTGAGGTGCTGATTCTCCTCTTCGCTGCTGTCGTAACTTAACTGTTTGGTTTTGGTTACAAAGACGCATCGGAAATCAAGAGAAAGGTGCAACCGCCAAGAAACACGAACTCGACCGGTCCGGCGCTCGTTACGCTACCTTGCTGAAAAATCCAGACGAGGCACTGGTGAAACTGCAGGTACGCTTCCTATCCTTTACTCTTTAATGCAGTTGGCTCAGTTTAAGTCTACGCATTTAGTCCAGTCTAGTTTAGTTTAGTTTGCAGTTTGGCCAAGTTGGCTCAGGCCATGTTTATCTTAAATGGCGACAACTGCGCCAACAACTAAAAGGTAAAGTATAGAATGTTAACAGCTACCCCAAGCAAGGGTGTCTATGAAGCTATATAGATTGTGCAATTTGTCTGACTGTTTATGAAAGTGCTTGTTACGAATGTGCAACCTCTGAAGTGTTACTGTTACGGAATATGCTCACAGGACGACAGCGTTTCAGCAGTGAACTAAACAATAAGATTCGGAGAAGTTAACGGGTTTAGAGATTCATTAAGGTGGTGGTTTTGAAAGTTCATTCATGAAAACAGCTTTATCTTTATTGCAACGCACATGTACTTCACAAAGTTGTAGTCATAACTAGAGTGCGAACTGGTATTGGGTATTGGGTATTGGGTGTATTGGGGTGTTTTCCAGGTATTGGGTATTGGGGTTTTTACCCCCCAATACCCAATACTTAATTGGACAATAAAAAATAGATAAAAATCTATGTTGACCTGAAAAATTTATCTGAAAAAATCGAAAAAGTTTATCAATGATTCGGTTTAGTGAGCTGTTTTCGCGTTAAGAAGCCGTCCATAAACGACGTCGTTCCAAAATCCCGATTTTTCGGAGCCCCCTCCCCGCAAAATCACCTTACGTCGTTTCTTGGGGATCCCCGCCGCCTAAGACCACGTCGTTTTCGGCTTACCCCTCCAATAAAAGTGCAGTACATACAGTACTGTCATGTTATCTTGTTACCATACTGCGCAATCAATAGAATAAATACCTACAACCGCTCTGGGAAGCTTTTCTGTATTGTAGAAACCTTTGACAGAATGTACTTAAATTGAAAATAATACAATCAAAGTTCCCTAAAATTCCGAAAAAAGCGACGTCGTTTTTGCTAACCCCTCCCCCTCCTGGTGTGTCGTCTATCGTCGCATTTCAGCCGACCCCCTTCCCCCTCTGGAATGTCGTCGTTTATGGACGGCCTAATCAACTAAACGTTAGTAGAATTTCCTAAAGTGTACGCTTTTCGAAGCGCTACACCAGTAAATTAATTTCTCTGTTCTTATCTAAAATGAAAATGGTGACATTTACCGTACCGTGTACCCGTGGCTATTGCGGTGGTGCACACAATTTCCGGCCGAGTTAGGAAAAAAAATCGCCGGAAGTAGAAACACGACTGAATTAGGAAATATTTAGTACCAAATCTGTTAATTTCTGCTAATTTTACGCCTAAAACGGCTTCTAAATGCTTTCTGAAAAGCTAATTTTTCAAAAAAATTTCGCCCTGCTTGGGCAGCGGCCAAACCAGCTTCTTAAAAATTTTAATTGCAGTGCCAAAATCTTGTGTACACGACTAGAATGTACTTGTCCAGTGAAATGAAATTTTTGGCCCAGCTACGCAAGTATTGGGTATTGGGGGTCTCAGGTATTGGTATTGGTATTGGGTATTGGGGTATTGGGTTTTTTAGGTATTGTTCGCACTCTAGTCATAACCCAAACGGGCCACGTGCGAGTTAGAGATGCTCATGCTATCGTGTGGATAACTGATGTATTTGGAGCATCCTGAAATTGCGTTGTAATAACACGGAAGCCTGATGTAACTGGTGTTGACTTTCAGAAATTCGCTGAACAGAGTGACAGTAGACTAGCCAAATTGGAGGCGCAGTGGACCGAACACAGACTGCCCAAACAGCAGCAACTGGAAGCCTTGAGAGCCAAGATGTCTAAAGTTAGTACTCACAGACTGTTATGTGGCAATGCGATTAAGTGTCTGTAGACGAATGACACTCAAGTTCTTGTCAACGAAATAGAAGAAATGCGCGTGCGCTGTTCGGAGATCGAATCAGAAGTGACAGCGAAGCAAAAATTTGTTGTTCAGCTGGTATGACAAAATCTGAGTGCTGTAATGGTGTTTTGGAAAAAATGTAGGAGGCCGAGTTGGGAAAGATGTCGAAAGGATTGGGTCGTTCTGCGTACACACGAAGAATTTTAGAAATCGTAGCCAGTGTGCGAAAGCAAAGGGAACAGATCGATAAAGTGCGTGGGTGGTTGTCCTGCCAGCAGCTAACATAAATCAACTTCAGATTTTACAAGATAATGTAGTTGTACAGAAGGACATCAATATGTTGACGGGAAACCTACAACGAACGTTTACGGCTGTAGAGGAAAAGTTGTACAAAGTAATGGCAGCAGGTCTCAATGCAACAAGTAATTAATTGCCAGAGTTGTAGGACGCGGCGAACGATGAAGTTCTGCAGAGGGCCTATCGACTGTTGGTCAGTATGCACGACTCGTGTGCTGAAATAACGGCCACAATTGAAGAGACATCTCGCATCGCTCGGGAAATAGAGGATTTACAAGACCAGGTCAATTCGATAATTTATGTATAAAAAATAGTTTTTATACCGCCCCGATAATTTACAGGTTGAGACCGAACGTCAAAAGTCAACTGATGCCAACTTGGAGAGACTGGTGAACGATTACTGTGAGGTTCATCAAGAAAACGAACACTTGCAGCACAAATTGCAGAGCCTTCCGGACACAGAGACGTGATTGATTATAATGTGTTTGTAGGGAAAACAGCCTAATATTTATTATTCACTGTTAGCGACAAGAAACGTTCACATTTTCAACTTTGTTTTCCAACAAATTGCACATTGCTTGCCATTCTTAGGGCGTCAAGCGCTTCGGATCGCGAGGGAACAGTGATGCCAAACGCACATTGCCAAGTCCCAAAAACAGCATTGTCACACGCTCCATACCTTAACAGGCTGATATTACCGGAACAGCATCTTTCTACGCAGCCACCTCCTATTTTGGTATCCACTTTGAAAATTGCAATTGTACGAAATATAACTCTAAGACTCAGAAACGAATACTAAAAGAGAAATGGGCAGTTCTACAAATTACGTTTTGATCATTTGGAAGCGACCGACCCACAAAACCAAAACATATTGGTTACCTATGCCGCCTCCAGCATGCGGGGGACAGCCGTACTTAAACGAGTCGATATAGGCTTGAATCTTGTTCAGGTCGATATTGTGCAGTTTGGCTCTCTCGCTCAGCAGATCAGGGTCGTGCACTCGTTGCGCTCCGGACAGAATTTCCTCCCCTGCAGCAGCAGTCACTTAGACCGAACAGAGTTAGAGATAGAATTAGAGTTAACCGCGCATAAACATGTCGTAGGAGTTGGAGTACTGTGCGTGGTTGGGGTCCGGCATGGTGTAGAACGGCCGCACACACAACGGATACTTGTCGAGAATGTAGAAGTCGGTCGAGTACTTGGCCTTGACCAGCTTGCCCAGCAGCTTCTCGTTGGGAGTGCTCAGGTCCTCCATCTCGTCCATCTCCACCCCCGCTTCCCGCAGCATCGCCACTCCGTCGGAAAAGCTGAAACCGCCAGTCTCATTGGTTGCCCACAGCAATTTCTCCTTACGGACATTAGTACGCTACGGTACCAGTATAAGGTATCGATTCGGTCGCTGCCTATCACTAGTTGAACCGGTACCGATCCGATCAGATTTGCGGGGGCCTTACGGCCTACGATCAGACTCGGGGTCCATTTCGCGACCCCCGTGATCCGTCATCTCCGACGTTGCCCTTCTTTCACTGCCAGCCACTCCTAGCCATACTGCTAGGTGCCGGTCACCAGGAGGGCGGCCGACGTGTTGACGCCATGATTCTGACAGCTCCCGATGGCCGCCGTTGCCCCTATGTCAGAGGGCTCCCGGCATAGTTGGTTTCTCAGACAGCTTCTAACATCCTAGATCTTCTTCTCCAACGCGGCATGCTTTGTGGAGCGGCTTCGGTGCAACGGCAGATCCAGTCGGTTCCCATTTTACCTACTCGCTGCCACCAGCTTTCGGTGGCCTGGGTGGAGCTCTGCTCCGTAGACGAACTCTTTGCGGCAAGAAACTTGCCGCGCCGAGAGGATGAGCGCACGACGTCGCGCACATTGGCTATGCGGCCTAAACCACTACACCGACTGTACCGGCTTAACACCAGTACCATGGAGACTCGGTTGTGTGGTAGAAAGGAAAGAGATACTTGAGCACTAAAGCAGGCTCGATGAATTGGAACGGCTCGGCAGGGTACTGACGACCGACAGCTTCGATTTCGGTGGCGTACTCCTTTTGAAGACCCTTGAAAATTTGAATGAACATATCTCCGATCGTCTGTATGACTTGGTGGTAATGGAAGTCGAAGGCCATCTCCAAGTCCAGTCCGACGAACTCAGTCAGGTGTCTGTGAGTGTTGGAGTCCTCGGCGCGGAACACCGCACCCACTGTGAAGACGCGATCGAAGTCCGACGCTATCGCCATTTGCTTGTAGAGTTGCGGCGACTGAGCCAAGTAAGCCGAGCCTTTGAAATACGACACCTGCAACGCAACACATAAACCTTAACAGCTTTGTCTCAGCACACGTTAAACAGTCAGCTAAATAACTATAAAAACAACCCAGCAACGGTTTAGATAGCTGCTGTAAGCATATTGGAGCTTCTAAGTTGCCTAAGTCTTCAAAACTTGTTTAAACCCAGCTTTTGACTAAGCTCCTTTACACCTACATCTTGGGTCTTCTCAGCGGAAATTTTGGGCGGAACACTATAAAGTGTGCATTCAATTGGTTGTAGAAGCAATGAATATTACCAATAAGTCAGTCGCTATCAGGGCCTTTTAGAAGGCTAACTTGTCAAATTTTTCTTGCCCTGACCCTGATTGCGGAATGGTTCAACCAGACCTGTCCAAACTACCAAACTGCTTGACAATCGCGTTTCAGATGCTATTGTAAAGGGTGTGTATTACAGTGCGAACAATAGCTGAATAACCCAATACCAATAATACCTGAGGCCCCCAATACCCAATACTTGCATATCTGAGCCAAAAAATGCATCTTAGTCAACAGGTATATTCCAGTAGTGTGCACTGCGGTAAAAATTTTCAAGAGGCCTGGTTGGGCCAATGCCAACAAATTTAAGCCGATTTTGTAAAAGTTACGAATTCCGATTTTTTCCGATCGGACCCAAAAAACTGTTTCCTGTCGCTCACTACCGTCACCACCTGAAGTTGAACCGGTAATGGTTCCCCGACTGTTAAAAAGATACGTAAGTTAGGTACGAAGACAACCAATAAGAACGCGCCTCAAACACATTGGCTCCACCTTCACTGGCGGCAGAGATGATCTTGGGGGTGTGTATCTCGACGAAGCCCTTGCTAGTCAACGTTTCTCTGAACAATCTGCAGAGGCCGGCTTGCATCCTGTAGATGGCCTGACTGGTGGGCGTGCGCAGGTCCAGAATGCGATGGTCGAGTCGCGTGTCGAGGTTGACCGTGCTCAGCGTCTCCCCTTCCTTGTGCGCACGGGCCGCGTCCTCGATCTGCAGAGGCAGCTGCGGAGCGGCCGCACTGGCCACCCACACCTGAACCACGTGCAGCTCGACTGACTGCTGAGAGCAGGCGGTGATCGGTTGGTCGGTGGCTCGCACCACTCCCGCCACATCGATGATCGACTCTCTGGAGAGGCCAGAGACGAACTTGACCATCTGCCGACTCACTCCCTCTCCCACCATCAGCACGCCCTGCACACTGAAGTGTTGCTGGCGCAGCACGAAGAAACAGGTCTTCCCTTTGGCTCTGCTCGTGTGCAGACGACCGCGCACCCAGATCTGAAACAGTCATCTCCATCCACAATGGGTTGGGAGTGTTAGAAACAGTCAGGCACTTAACGCAATATACATATAAGGTACCGGTACAACATACCCGCACGTTCGGGCACTGTGGAGGTACCATTATATCGTGCCCCTACCTGTGGCCATAGTTGCTTTGCTCGTACCCACCACAAGGTAGGGGTACCTTATGGTACCTACAGTACCACCACAACAACTGAAGGTAGGCGTACCATTATACGGTACCACCACAGTTCCCAAACCTGGGGTACTATATTATGGTACTGGTGGTACCATACTGTATATGGCGTTAGGTGCCTGACCATTAGAGATGAAACAACATCGGAAAACCCGATATTCTTCAGAATAAGTTCAAAAAATTTGGAATTTTGGGCTGCGCCAATTATCAATCCTTTAAAATCACTTTTGACCATTTCGAATTCACCTTTGAGGCGAACATAATTTCTGTGTTCGGAGGTCTATGAACACGTTCGCTCATATCGCCGAACACCAGGCGAACACTTGCCCCATAGTTAAGGTGTTTGTGAACACCTGGCCGAACAGCAACCGAACACCCACGAACACAACATGAACACCACGACACGAACATAAAAAATCAACGATGTGACCACCACAAAAACACCCCCTGAACACCGAGTGAATTCGAAAGGGTTGACACATTGGTTTTCCTAAAAGGCAATGTGAAGCTGTGACAAAATGGCCACGCCTTTGCCAAGAGAGACCAGACTGTTGCACAAAGTCAGTGATTTCAGCAGAGCAGTGAGCAAAGGTAATGTTGTTAGCAGATTGGTTGATGTGGTAGACAATGGGACGCGCAAGTTTGACACTGAGTTGTGGTTGAGCAGCAGGTGGACTGTGTTGAAGAGTTGCGATGAGTCGCTTGTAACGATCAACACTGGGTTGCTGTAGAAGTTGAACGATCGTGCCTTGGTGTTGTTGTTCTGGGAAGTGCTGTGCTGGCGTTGTTTGCGATTTACACAGGGAAAACGACCCTTTCCATACGGCTAACGCGATCTGCTAACGCGCGTTAGCAGATCGCGTTAGCTGCGTCTTGTAACCGCGTTAGCTGCGTCTTGTCATCGCGTTAGCTGCGTCTTGTAACCGCGTTAGCTGCGTCTTGTCATCGCGTTTAACTATCGTAACGCGGTCCGCGTTTTAAGATCGCGTTAGCACATCGCTAATACGTTAAACGCGCTTCTGCTTAAACACTGCAAAAACCGGATGCACAGGGAAAACGACTCTTTCCATACGGCTAACGCGATGTGCTAACGCGATTGTTTCCGACGATCTGCTAACGCGCGTTAGCAGATCGCGTTTAACTTCTCAGCAGTGAGAGGCGCCCGGGCGCGTTAGCACATCGCTGATGCGTTAAACGCGATCTTGTTATGTGATTTGCTAACGCGCGTTAGCAGATCGCGTTAGCCGTCTGTAAAGAGTCGTTTTCCCTGTGTTACCCTTTTCTTAGGACCCTTACCCTTACACTTACCACTTGGGCAACAGGTCCACAACAGTTAGAAGGCCAGAATTATTCTGATTCTAACAAAATAATGTGTTTGATGAAAGATTTGTATATATTCTGCAAGAGTATATAGAAATCTTTCATAAAATACATTATTTTCAAAACCAACATATTGTTTCATCTCTAGGAGTGGTCTTGCGTTCAGGCCTATCGATTGGGGGTGGTGGCCATTTTAGAGTGAGTCCGGAACAGAAGTCTGCTTGGTCTGGGAGGGTTGGTATCAGCTACAGAGTAAGAAGCACCTACACTGGCTCCGTCTTTGCTTTTGTCGATGTGTTTGACGTGCGTAAAGCTGATGTCCGGTTTGGTGGCCGACTGGATCAACCCGTAACTGCCGTATTTCCCTTCTGACACATCCGCCTCACTCTCATCCGCTTCATCTTCAGCGCCCGTTTTGTTGGCACTCTGCACAAGAAAGTATACAAATTCGACAAGAACACTATGCTAGATTCGGTTAGCTACTTACTATCGCATTGCTACCACTGACCGATGCAAGTAAAAAAGTTTTGAAGTATAAAAGTACAAAAATCGGAGTTTTTAGCTTACCATCCCTCAGCCCCGCTCAGGATTCGGAAACTTACCACCCCCTCAGCCGAAATGCTAGCCCATGTCTGCCTATTGCCTCCCTCAGGCTGCCGTTACGCCCAGCCATTTTTATGAAAACTTTTGTATACAAAATAAGGAACAGGTGTAGCTGGGGGAATCAGGAAACGATCCCAAACATAAATTAATGTTTTTAATTATCATAATTAGTTATAAATTAACAAGTTCTATCGATAAATATCGAATATCAATTATTTTTTGGCAAAATTCCAAAATTTCAAAATCGTCTAAAATGGTCATGTCGTATATAATTTGAAATCCCTTCGCCTGACGAGTCTAATGATCACTACATAAGCATAGGGCACGCCCCGGGGGGCCTGTTTTGCCAAATATAAAAGTACCCCTAGAGGGACGCATCAGTATTGTATAGGGCACGTTCCGGAGGGCCTATTTTCCAAATATAAAAATACCCCTAGGGTACGCATCAGTATAAGTCAGGTTCCGGAGTCGTATAGTCATAAGAAAGTTAATTAGTTAATATATAGTCCATTTCTGACCTTCCCTGATTCCCCCCAGCTACACCTAACCCCAGAAGGATGATAAAAATATGCCTAGATTATGTAGGTGTAAATAAATAAGCTCAGAATAGCGAATTTTGACCTATTTTAGCGAAAAATAAGCCTACAAACCTTGATTTTACTAAAAAATCGGAGTTTTTGGTTTACCATCACCTCAACCCACCACAGGCGCCGCTACTCCCTTCAGCCTCCCTCAAGATTTGAAAATTTACCCCGTCAGCAGAAATGCCAGCCTATGTCTGCATGAAGCGATATAAAATCTAGTAGTAACCATCAAATCAACGAACCGCTTGCTGCTTTCGTTGAGCTTTTTCCTCCTGCTTAGCTTGTTTCTTCAACGCCTTTTTCGACAGCTTCTCCTCTCCTGACGTCACAGATTGAACTTCTGGCATTATCTGCTGATGATGAGACGGTGACCGACTACGTCCTTCCTACAACGCGTATGCCCACAACAAATATAGCTAATAAACTAACAAACAATAGCAACGCAGCAATCACCAATCGTAGTTAGTACTGCTGCTGAAGTAGATAGTTACAGCTAACAACTAGATCCCGTATTTTGCCCTACCAAATCGATCCTCTGATGCAATCAGCCGCACTATGGCAGCATAAAGTACAGTAGTACCTACATCGACCATGTGGTGTTGGTTGGTGCTGGCTGGGCTTAAAGTATAATACTAATAATAGTACTACCACCGACCAACAACAGTAATATAGTACACTACGTAAAACAGTACAGACAAAAAATAGTACAAGATGAGGATTTATTGAAGCAACCAGAAAAGGTAGAAATCAGGTCGGAAAATAGGCCCTAGTTATTAATACAAGGAAATAGAGTTTAATTAAAAATTTTGCTATAAACGTCGTTGAAATAGGCCGTGTGTTTGAGTTGATAAGTCCTGACACGGGTTACTAGGGCGTTGAACGATACATGGGCCTAAAAATTCCGGGGGTATATGAAGGGAAGGTCCCGAAAAAAGGCCAAAAAACGGTATGGTTGAACGGTTCATGCATGGGCCGGGGGTATAGGGGGTATACCCCTCCCCCTCGCCGGCCAATCCCACCCCTCGGCCGGCCATACCCCCCCGCCCCCCAAAAATTTTCGCTTATTTAAGGCAAAATAGGCGTTTTTTGGCCTTTTTTCGGGACCCCCAAAGGTCTCCATACCCCACTCCGGATTTTTCCGGCCCATGTATGGACGGTTCTGCCGAGTTATTATAATATCGTCAGTTTCTTTGTTTGTTTGTTTATGAGTTCCACTGTCCTTTCGGACAGCTCAGGACACCCCTCGCTCTTTTCAGAGCCCTTCAATGGGGTAGCCCTGTCTACAAACAACCCTCCCCTTTGCTGCCATTAGGTGCAACGGCAGCGCCGGTTCGGTTCCCATTTACCTACTGGCCATCACCGGCTTTCGGCGGTCTGGGTTGGGCTTTACGTCGACTACTTTCAGTCGTAGAGAGTCGTAGGGTAGTAGAGAAAGCTGGCCAAGCAAAGATGGAAGAACGTGGAGTAGGAAGATGTGGTCGTGGAGGTCCGAAGAAAGGACACGGCATTCCTTGGACTCAAAATAAAGTTCAACAGCTCATTTACCAATACGAATCTGGAGAAATTTAAATCTGTACGAGATCTGACCGCTGCGATTTCTTGTGATGTTGCTTTTAACCTATGTCGTTTTATTCATATTGGACATTGTTTGGCACAAAGCCATCAGATGAGCCCAGCATTTAACTTGCCTTCACTGTGCCGTTTGACGCAAAAACGGCATTCCCACGTGAACGCACAATTTCCACGTTTGTGTATGCACATGCAGCCATTTTCAGCACAGCTGCTTCTTTCGTATGTAGATCACTTAAACTAACCATGTCTAGTCTCCTGTGGAAGTGAAACTTATAACCTAGACTTAAAGCAGAACCAAAGTTTTATTTTGCAGGACACTTTATACACGATCTTTTCGAGTCTGGTCTAGTTGCCTTACAATGCTGTTTTAACTGTTGAATCGTAAATAAAACGAAATTCACAGCTATATCGCGTTTAGGCCACTTCGGTACCGTAAACCGTTGTCATGGTCCATTTGGACCACTTTTGGTGGCACATACGAACTATGTACCCAACAGCACAACGAAAAGGGGCGAAGACACCCACTCGCGAGCTTAAAACTAATCAACCCACCGCAATTTCCAACTATTCTAACCGCGCCGTTGAAGCATCTCCATTCTTCTGCACGCGTTTTTCAGAGAGGCACGTAAAATAGGAAAATTACCTACGTACGGTGTTTGCTTTCTTCTACTTGGCCAGCCGTTAACATATTAAGTCAAATCTAGCCAATCACCAGGATGAGCGGGAAAAATGTGGCAATTTTTGGCTTTCTATCTCTCACTCGCAGTTGCGGTTCATACGTATGTAGTACGCAGGAAAAATCCCTCGGTCAGTAAACGCTTTTATAAAAGCTTGTCTTTCTAAATGTGTGTTCAATGTTCATACTCGTGTCGAAACATGTCGGTCGCCATAATTTCTGTCGAGCTGACTTGTTTAAAGAATGAACGCGCCGCATCGACATCTTCCGCTACCGACACAACTCAATAAAATGTTCTTGAATAGGAGTGCGAATGGTACAAAAATCAAATATCAAATAGTGAATGGTATTTTCCGAGTCAAATAATAGCAGATAGTTCTAAAAGTAGGTCAGTAAGTAAGGTGGACTAAGCAAAAATATGTTCTCTCTGGTTTTTACCGTATGCATGCAAGCTGTACCAGGTTCAGATAATCCCTGCACTACTGGAAAAGCGAATTTTAACCGCCATTCTCAATGGTCTCTCTGAATTTTTACCTGTACCAGGTTCAGATAATCCCTGCACAACTGGAAAGAGAATTTAAACCGGCATTCTCAAAAATGAGGGTGTCATCCCCAGCACAAAAACCACGGCTATACAGTACGCACCAGTGCGTTGCGTTCATGGATTAGAATCGCCTGAACACATGCAACACAATTAACACCTAAATTAGACTATAGAGTCGTGCGTTATGTTCAGAGGGCACCACCCTCATTTTTGGCAACGCTAATTTTTCAACTTCACTGAAAGTAAAAATCCGCCAGAAACCAGTTTGATACCTAAAGTTAAAAAACTTGTTGTGCAAAGAAAGCTGACCTCTTCGAGTTTTTAGTCCATGTATAGATCGATTGTCCTGCAAAGTTTGGAAAAATCTGATGAAGGGTTCGTGAGTACTGAGTATATGGCAGGTATTGAGAAAGTACCTAATATCAGGTATCAGGTACAGGCATACATGTACTAGGGGGGGTGGGGGGGGGGTTACCCCCTGCTGGAAAGGCCAAACCCCCCCCCTCACCCCCCCCGAGACAGGTTAAGGGACCCCTCCCCCCGACCAAAAAATACAAGTGGTGGTAGTGGCTCCAGTACTAACAAACTGGCTTAGAAATCACTAATTTTTAGCCTAAAATTCGCTTGAAAAGCCTTTGGAAACCGAATTTGGCGTTTCCACTGCTGATATTTAAGAAAAATCGGTGTTTTTGGAAGCTCTTTTTGTCATTTTTTGCTTGTTTTTAGCTTTAAAACGCTATTTGGAGCTTAAAATAGCGATTTTTAGCGTCCTTACTGAAAAAACCGTGCTAAAAACGCATTTCTAGGTGTTTTGGAGCTTTTTGAAATTTGGGCCCCCCACCTGGGCTAAACCCCCCCCACGACCCCCCACCTGAGCAAAACCCCCCCCCTACCCCCCTCCCCCCAGGTCGGCCCGGAGCTGTTACATGTATGGGTACAGGTATTTCAAAAATACCCGATCAGGTACCAGGTAACACGAATTACGGCAACGTTCTCTGCTGCAAAAAGGCACAGACAAAACAAGAGTTTTCTGCGCGTCACTCTACTACCTGTATTCTCAAAGCTCAATACCTTGAGGCACATTCCTAGCAGTGTTGTTCCCAGTAAATTTACTGAGTAAAAATTGCTTGGTACTTAGTTATTTTGAATTAAAGTAAGTACTTTTACTTACCGGTAAACATTTTTCTTAATTTTACTTACTGAATACCGAGTTCCAATTTTGAATTACTCAATCAGAAAAAAATTCGGTAAACTCAGTACTCGGTAATTTACCGAGTTGTTTACTGAGTAAAAGCTTCTGCAATAGGTATTTCGTCGCGTGTGTGCAGA
The DNA here is from genome assembly GCA_030248155.1 of Sabatieria punctata. NCBI lineage: Eukaryota > Metazoa > Nematoda > Chromadorea > Araeolaimida > Comesomatidae > Sabatieria > Sabatieria punctata. The sequence goes on along the minus strand of JASANB010000832.1, from coordinate 88,287 downwards.
AATTAATACAGTTTTCATCTCATTTATCTATCTGCTCGCCACAAAAACACTTGTGAAATGGCGCAAAACACGATTAAAAATTTTAGTAGCTAAAAGCTATATCAGGAAAGGTTTTCAGATAAATTGTAACATACTGCTGAATGTTCAAGCTAGCTTGAAGCTAGAAGTTAGCTTGAAAAACGCTTTCGAAAGTATTCTGAGGTACAGTATTAACAGAAATTAGGAGGTACTATTGGGGTAGCAGACTGGAAACCCTACATATACAGTACGCGAAAATATTTGTACTGATATAACTGCGAATGAGTCCAGAAACACAACTCAACAGCAAATGCGCAGTGATGTAGTGTGCTACATTTGCTCAGAAAAAGAAAGGCGCTGGTCCAGAAGCACACTCAAATATTTGTAGCTGTGATGTGAGTACGAAGTATGGGAACGGTATCAATTCTAGGAGCGTCAGTAGGTCAATTGGGTTAAACGCGATGCTCAGGACCATATAGTAGGTTTTAGATAGATCGAGTTTGATAGAGAAGAAAAATTATTCGCAATGGCCTGATCATCACGACGCATACATGTAACAGGGGGGGTCTGGGGGGGTCTGCCCCCCCCCCGAAATCGGCCAGACCCCCCGGATGGGACCCCCCCCCCCCCCGAGACGATTTCACCGACCCCCCCCCCCCCTCCGATTTTTCTGGCAAGTAAATTTTCGAGCAAATTTTTGCAATTTTTTACAATTTCACACACAAAAATTGCCAAAATCGCCTGCAAAACAGCACTTTTTAGCTGTATTTCAGCCCAAATTAGCGATTTTTGCCAATTTTTAGCCAAAAAATTGCGATTTTTTCGATTTTTGAGCGTTTTTTAGTGCCCACCCCCTCCCCCAAAATTTTGGCTCAGACCCCCCCCCCCCCCCCCGGCGCCGCGCCCCCCCCCCCCCCCCCCATCGGCGGATGACCTGTTACATGTATGTCACGACCAATTCTACCTCAGACGCATCACTAACTACAGGGTGTCTCGAAAAAAATGATCACATTTCTTTTTACTGCCATTTCCGCAAATTTTGACCAAATAGGCTGAAATTTGGACCATAGGTGCCAAAATTCGGGAAATTGTTAAAGCTTGGTGCACTAGGCTTGTCTCATTCCCGAGAAATTTCAAAAAAAGCGAAATTTGGTAATTTCAATAGTGAAAGCCGGTCACCGAAAAAATGATCACATTTCTTTTAACTGCCATTTCCGCAAATTTTGAGCAAATAGGCTGAAATTTGGACTATAGGTGGCACAATTCGGGGAATTTTATGTTTAAAGTTTGGTGCACTAGGCTTGACTCATTTCCGAGAAATTTCAAAAAAAGTGAAATTTGGTAATTTCAATAGTGAAAGCCGGTCACGAAAAATGGAAACATTTCCTTTTCGTGTATCTTTTCTAATTTTTGTCGGAATTTGATGAAATTTGGAGTGTAAACGCAGAAGCTCAGGGTAATTCATGTGTAAAAAGTTGACACATGAACTCCAACGCTATCGTTAGAGTTTAGGGGATAATGTAATGTAACGTTTTTTCGGTGACCGGCTTTCGCTATCGAAATTACGAAATTTCACTTTTTTTGAAATTTCTCGAGAAATAGTCAAGCCTAGTGCACCAAACTTTAACACATAAAATTCCCCGAATTTTGGCATCTATGATCCAAATTTCAGCCTATTTGGTCAAAATTTACGGAAATGGCAGTGAAAAGAAATGTGATCATTTTTTCGGTGACCGGCTTTCACTATTGATTTAACAAATTTCACTTTTTTTTAAATTTCTCGGGACTGAGTCAAGCCTCGTGCACCAAACTTTAACACATAAAATTCCCCGAATTTTGGCACCTATAGTCCAAATTTCAGCCTATTTGGTCAAAATTTGCGGAAATGGCAGTAAAAAGAAATGTGATCATTTTTTTTGAGACACCCTGTACAAAGTATTGGCTTGGTTTATAGGCGAGATCGTCAGCGTACCAAGCGATTGAGCAGAGGAAGATACTGTAGAATGACACGAACACGAGAAACATTGTTCACATAAGCAATAAATACAACAAGACCAAGAATTGAATCCTGTCCTATTCCAGATCTAACAGACCGGCAGAAGAAAGAGCTGAACCAACACGGACACACGGGCACGGCCAGAAAAATAAGACTTTGAACACGGCCACTAGGAACTCAGTCACATTAAATGTAGTCTCTCTGCAAACATGAAAGTATCGATCGTGTGGACAGTAATCAAATGCTTTTGAAATATGAAAGAAAACTGCCGCTACATACTGTAGGTTTGACGATTATTCTTAAGAGTCATTCTCTCGTCAGATCGAGTTTTGGCCCTTTGCCGTATTCAGACCCAAAATTGAAACTTCGAGCTATAGAGAGCTGTAAGTTGGGCCACTGATACAATGTACGTACGTACTTGTGAATTATCTTTTAGCTGCAAAGCATTAGTGGACCTGACGCTCCAGTCTTGAGATATACAGGGTGCGTCAAAAAAAACAACCCAGCAGATTTTCTGCTGTAGCAACCGCAAATCTCAACCGATTTGAATGAATCCTGCTTTAAATGAAAGATAAATAAATTCTTGAACGACTGGTGTAGCTTTTATTGAGATGCGTTGCTTAGTTCCTGAGATAATTGCTTTCAAAATCAAAACAGAGATTTTGGCAGTGCACAACAGAGATTAAAACAACCCAGCAGATTTTTTACTGTAGCAGCCGCAAATCTCAACCGATTTCAGTGAGTCCTATTTTATATAAAAGATAAATTAATTCGTGAAAGTTTGGTGAAGCGTTTATTAAGATATGATGCTTGGTTCCTGAGATATTTGCACTCAAAATCAAAACAGATTTTGGCTATGAACAAGAGCGATTTTTATTATTCTGTTGCACTTCATAATAAAACCGATTCCTACTGCTCAGGGCTAACGTAACGAGGTTTTCCTGGTGCCACACATGCTTGGTTACTTCATTTGTAAAAGTCTTGTTGCCCCTCAGCAGTAGGAATCCGTTTTGTTGTGAAGTGCAACGGAATCGCTCTTGCTCACTGCCAAAATCTCTGTTTTGAGTTTGAAGGAAAATATCTCAGGAACTAAGCATCGTATCTTAATAGGGCCTTCACCAGTCTTTCAAGAATTTATTTATCTTTCATTTAAAGCAGGATTCATTCAAATCGGTTGAGATTTGCGGTTGCTACAGCAAAAACTCTGCTGGGTTGTTTTTTTTGACACACCCTGTATATAGCCTTCTGAAAATCGGTCCGCTTAACTATGGGATCAACATTTCGAAATCTAATTTCTTGCTTCCTGCTCGGAATTTAGACTAAAAATTGGGGTTTTTAGAGTACTTTTAGACTACTGTAAGAAACTTTTGTCAAATTTCATTTTTAAGAAAAAAATTTTATTCGACCCCCTTTGCACCCTTTGCACCCAACAATCTATATAAATGACGCTCAGCTAACTTTGAATCAGTAGGCAACAGGCCGATGGGGCGGTAATTGGCCCGCAGATCAGTTGGTCGCATTCGGTACTGGACCAGACAATTAATGGACTGGACCAGTACTGGGCCAGACCAAGGCTTCCTTCCTTCCAACTGACAGGCCATCTGCCCTTGAGAGTACTGGGTTAGACAGCTGCTTTATGGAGGAGCCAGTTTAAAAGCCAAGCAAAAGAAATTGAAATTTTACTTCCCATGCACACTACAGAAAAGTACACGTACACAACACAAAATGAGAAACAAATTAGCAAGTGCAAGGAAGAAGGATGGAACTAAGCCAAATGGCTATTGTAGAACTCAACCCTATCTGTTAGTAAAACGCGAAAGGTCGATGCGATTGACTGCCTGTTGAAAAGCTTTTAAAGACTGAGAGTGAACGATTTCATCTAATTTCATTAAAGTAGTTACGTTTTGTCACCCGTTTCACTGCCTGGAACCATCGCGCTTGCGCGTAATCTACAGCAGAGTCAGAGCGTAAGAACAAACGATATGCAACTGCGCTCTTTGAATCGAAGGAGCGGTCGCATCATGCAACGCTGGGGGTGCTTGTTGGAGACTGCCTTTTAAGGAATGAACTGTTCGGCCGCATTTTGCCTGTCTGTTGCCACTTCGCCAAACCGTCATCAGTTGTCCCCAGTTGTGGTCGGCCCACCCGCAGCGCCTTACCGCACGTAAGCACTGTAGGTTGCTACTAGGCATGCGAGTTATTTAGCTTAACTTAGCTTTACACCTCGTGCGAATCGATTCGCATTGTCAAAGCATAAATGCTTCAGAAGAACACAAATCCCGTGTCCAGGCCGAAATTACCGGTTTAGGCTTGTGCTCAGGCTCAATCTTAGGCTTAGACTTAAGTACCAGGTCTTCCGATCCGAGTCTACAGTAGTGGGGGTAGTCTCCGATAAACAACCGTTCTAAGGCAACCAGCTGTGTTTGATCCAGTTCCAAACCGAAGGTGTAACCTGAACAAGGTGATAGCCAATAGGCGATGAACAAGCAAAGTGACCACGCCCAATTCCTCAGTTCGTTGCCTACTGCGCTGATTTGTTCGGCGTGTCTTTTCGTGTTGTGTGCAGTAGCTATGCACAAACTATTTATTGGAAATCTCAGTTCGACTGTGAAGCTGACGGATTTGACCGGCCTTCTCTCCCACTATTCGCTGCATTATATAGGCATTCAGTTCAAAGAAAACATCGGAGCTGCATTCGTAGACTTTCCTGATCAGAACGCTGCTGACAAAGCCATCGATGCTCTGAGCGGTATTCACTTTCCTACGTTTTCTTCCGTCTTACTATAGAAACGTCATTTACAGGTCTACAATTTCACGGATCCATTCTCAAGATTGAACCGACAGTGCCTCGAAAAGCGTAAGTGTTCATGTTGCGACGATAACTTTTGCATTCATTTTTGTTTCGGCTATAAATGGGGTTGGGTGCGTTTGATAGCTGACGAGCTTGCTAATTTCAATGTAAAATCCGTTGTACGAGTGCGGATGACCAAACTGTACGCGCCATGCCATATGACATTGCATGACTTAAAAATGCCTTTTCGAGCGTTTGTAGTGCTGAGCGCTAGATGTCCCTGCGGGCGCGGATCGATCAGTTGGCGGGGTTCCAGCAGTGTTGGCAGAACGTTCTCCGCATTGATTTTTGTTTCTCGGGGGATCGGCCGATGCAGCGCCCGTGCTACTACGCATAGTTTAGGTTTAGAGTGTCCTCCTCGCTGTTTGTTGTTGTTGATCGTTTGGCCTGGCGGCTTTTGGCCGCGGCCGGCCAAACTGTAAAATTGTGTGACGGCGCACCATCCTTGCATTGTTAGACGCTGTTCTGCCTACTGCTGGCCTTCTCTATCTAGGCGTCCGATACGAAAATTTAGTTCTTAGTGCTCGCTTTGTGCAGGAAATTCACTTAGGTCATTAATTTAAGGAGCCTGCCTGCAGACCCATCTTTCCTATGTTTGGTGTGTTTGTGTCGTACATATTTTTATGCGCTGTAGGCGGTATTGGCTTGTGCCGTCCTAAGCCCCTTGCCGTTTCTTCAGCTTTCAAAATTACGAATGCCAAACAATTCTGTTCAGCTAACACAGTTGTCCTTGTCCGCGTAACAGAGCGCGTCTTTTATTATTCACATTGTAGTAAGTTTTGCAAGGTCCGGATCCGGGGGTCAGCAAAAAATGTTGATTTCAACCTGGTACAAAGTAGTATTAGTAGTAGTTAGTAAATGTTGAAAGGGTTGAACGCGCGTGGTTTGAGGGCCAGGAGAGTTTCGGTCCGGGAGTGGTGGTCCAATAGTATAGTTAAGCATCGGCGAGGTAATTCAGGAGTTTTGACCTTACCTGTTGAGGGTAACCCACAAAATCTTTAGTACAATATTTTGTCAAGCAGTACTTACTGAAGTATTTGCGGTGGGTTGGCGTGTCTTAGATTGATTATAGTGTAGTTTGCACTGGCTGTCTCCTCAAAATGTTTAGCGCTTTTTGGGTTTCAGTGTGGGTGTAACATCAACGAAAGTTTACGTGCGACAACTTCCGCCGGACATCGACTGGAAGGAATTCGAAGAGCTGCTCAGCCGATTCGGTCAGATCAACAGCTGCAAGCACGGTATCAGCAGAGCTGCTACTGTGGTTTTATTTCTTCAACTCCAAGTTGGCGCTGTTTTAGCTGGAACTCAGGAACATCCAACTGCAATCGTAATTTACTCAACAAAAGAGGAGGCCATAAAAGCCGTCAACGGGGCTAACGGTTTCACTTTGGGAGGAAATCAGTTGAAGGTGATTGCAGTCTTTCGCTCATGCATACATGGGCTAAAAACAGAGTTATAATCCGGAAGTTTAAGGGTGGTTGCAATTAGTAGCGTCCGGAAGTTTAAGGGTGGTTGCAATTAGTAGCGTACCAGGTACATTTTGAGGGTATTAGTGTTATACCCCCTTTGCGAAATACTGGGTACAACACTGGTTATATTATTTGGGGGTTCGATGGGTGGATCGAAACCAAGTTTGGATTTACGATAGCAACTCCGAAAGTCCTGGCCTCACATATTCCACCAAACGCTCAAAATCGCAATTTTAGGCTAAAAATCGTCAAAAAAATCGCTAATTTGTACTCAAATACAGCTAAAAAGTGCTGTTTTGCAGATGATTTTAGCAATTTAAGTGTCCGAAATTCTAAAAAATTGCTGAAAAAATACTGAAAATGCCAGAAAAATCGGGTTGGGGTTGCGAAAAATCGACTCCGAGGGTCCCGATCGGGGGGTCTGAGTCTGACCTATTTCGGATGGGACAGACTCCCCTGTTACATGTACCGTTGATGTAATTCTTATCACATAGTGCACAATTTAAATTATCCTCGCATGCATAATTTCAGCATACAAGCTTCTAAATAAAATGAGTTCTAATCTAAGACATAATCCAAGGTATACTTTCACCTTATGATTGGAGATATGAATCTTGAAACACGGGATTTTCGGGACACAGCTTACCAACACCGAGACGATCATGTGAGATCTTTCTAACCTGCCCCGAACCGATCCCCAAGGTGTCCTGAATCCTGAGGTGTCCAAGGTGAATACGAATAGGTCACACTGCAGTCGAATCTAATGATGGATTCCACATCATAAATCGCTTCAGGAAGGACCAGATCAGTTTTGCCCCTCTTTTAATTCTGGGAACCAAAATTTTATACTGTGCTGGCTGATGGGTCTTCATCTCCAAAGACTCCATGCAAAATTTCGTAGTAATCCTTTGCCAACTTTCCTTCCCGATAGTGAAGATAAACGATTGCCTGAAAATCCCTTTTTAAGTTTTAGTTTTCAACCAAACCTAAAAGTATACTTCTGATTATTATATCTTCGAACTCACTTAATATAAAAACCTGGAAACTGAAATTTTGAATGCAAGCATATTTTAAACTGTGTGTTAGAATTACATCAACCCACAGTGAATTTGAATATGTGAGGCCAGAAACTTTCGAAATGACTCTCGTACTACCTAATCCGCGCCCCCTCGGGCCGTATCAGAGGTTCTCTATCTGTCATGTCTGAAATCATCGGTGTGGTTACCTTTCTAGCAACGTGCGTAGCCAGGGTTCGTACAGATCAGGGAAAAGTCAGGAAATTTCGTGTCTTGTCAGGGTGACTGTATAAAAGTGCTTGCTGTTAATTTTATGCTTTCAGAACACCTTTTTGAATGCGTTCTTGAAGGCTACATAATATTTAAAAATTTGCTGGCTCTGACTGCGCAGTAGCTCAACCAGGCTTCTCAGAACACCTTTTGAATGCGTTTTTTGAAGCTATTTTTCCAACTTTTCCTGCCCCATTTGGGCCACAGATCAGCGAGGCTTCCTCAGTAATTCTGACGTTGGTTTCGAAATTCGTGGATGCGCACCGATATGTTGGTTTGTTGTTTGCTGCTTCGAAATCACTAAAATAAGTGAAAATCTGTTTTGTTGGTTTTTGAGTTTGTCTCTGAAAAGTGAAAAATTTTCTTATTTTGATCTGGAAAAGTTAGGGAATTTGGAGATTAACGATCTGTACGAACTAGTTTCATCGGTGACGTGCTTCTGAGGCTGTGCCTTAGTTGTTGTTATTGGTAGGTTGTTTTGTGATGTGGTGCGTCTGGTTGGTTGAGGTTAGGTTTAGGTTGAAATGTAAGATGTTTGCACAGCCGGTCTTCTAGGTTCCTGGTCTGTTCTGCGATCACGGAAAGTTTGTGAATTTCTTATCTTCACCATGTAGTAACGAACGTTTTGGCTTCTGTCAGTGTGTTAGTTGTTGTATTATAGATATCGTTTTTCATGGAACGCAACAGCAACGGTCGGTTCCAGCAGCGTCGAGGCAGACCTCCGGCTGGCGCAGGTGGCGATGGTTACAATCCGGCAGTGAGAGAGGCTGCGGCGGGTTACGGCCGAGCGGCCCCCGGGGCCGACATGCCGTTGAGAATGGTTGTCGACGCCAAGTTCGTGGGCGCCATCATTGGTCAGGGCGGGTCGAATATTCGCGAGATCACTAAGGAGTCGAAAGCCAGATGCGTGTACGTGGCCTCTCTATATATGGTTCTCTTCAAACACTCTCAAAGTAAGCTTTCAGTGTGGACGTGCAGCGAGGAATTCGGGATCAGTCGGGTAATGTGGAGAAAGTGATCAATATATATGGACAGCCGGAGAACTGTTCCAAAGCCTGCCTTAAAATTCTCGATGTTGTGCGACGAGAAGCGGAGAAGGACGAAGGAACTGCGTAAGTCCGAACGCGCTGGTCTACATGGATTTGTCTTCGCTCAAGCAAATTTTTTATCGTGTCTTCACGTGTAACAGGCTTTTGAAAAATCGTAGATGTCGTAGGTGTGATATTAGTTGTTCAACAGTTAGGCTTTTCAACTCATTGTACCGACCCATGTTTGTAACAGGCCCAGGGTATGGGGTTCCGTCAGCGTGGGGTAGAGGGGGCTTTCGCAAAGAGGGGAGTCCAAAGTTTCAAAAAGCTCCAAAACGCCTGGAAATGCGTTTAAGCACTTTTTTCAGTAAGGAGGCTTAAAATCGCTATTTCAAGATGCCAGATTAGCTTTATAGCTAAAAAGAAGCAAAAAATATCTTCCAAAAAACACCGATGTCTCTTAAATATCAGCATTTGAAACGCCAAATTCAGTTTCCTTCCAAAGGCTTTTAAGCGGAATTTAAGAGCTAAGAATTAGTGTTTTCTGAACCAGTTTGTTTGCATTGGAGTTGCTACTGGTACTTCTATTTGTGGGTTTGTGTTGAGGGGGTTTTTGCCTTTCTAGCTAGGGGAGTAACCCGCCCAACCCCCTAGTACATGTATGTACCGAGCGACCGGTAGCATCTTCTAATTCGACCACGATGCCATTTATGTGTATGACTTTTGAGTATAGAAATGAATTCGGTACAATTCCTCCTGATTGCATGCGTTACAGCTCAACCATTGGAAAGCAACCTCGTTTGAATCATACATGGGCCGGGGGGGGGTAAGGGGGGGGTATACCCCTCCCCCTCGGCCGGCCATACCCCCCCTCGGCCGTCCAAACATACTCCATACCCCCCCTCGCCGGCTAACCCCCCCACCCCCCCCTCCCGGAGGGAGAAATTTTCGCTTATTTAAGGCAAAATAGGCGTTTTTTGGCCTTTTTTTCGGGGTGGGGACCCCCCCCCCCCCGAGGTCTCAACCCCCCACCCCCCCCTCCGGATTTTTCCGGCCCATGTATGGTTTGAATGTGTTAATTTTGTGAGAAGAAAGAAAGAAAGACCGTTCTTTATCGGTCAAATAGGTTTTGTTGTCATACCAAATGGTCTGTTTACATGTTTTCTTTTACTGTTTCGTCTCTATTTTCGAAGATTTGGTTGGATATTGTATTTGGTTGCCGTCAATGGTTCGTATTTTGTAAAATGTTCTCGTTGATATGGACGGAAGTTTCAGACCGGAGCCAGAGTTAAAGCTGCGAGCTCATAATCAGTTGGTTGGTAGACTGATTGGAAAGGGCGGTCAAACGATCAAGAAAATTATGGAGGACACTGGCTGTACGATTTTCGTGTCCAAGTAAGTTCTGAAGGTGTTGTTCAGTTGTGCTTGGTTTGCTTTCAACCCGGTTCTTCTCCATACGCGGGCACGGTAGCTACTCAAACCGAACATTTGCTGGTGTCGTAAGAGACTGCTAAGTACTGTTCCTCCGTAGTGGTTTTAGCTAATTTGGCAAACTGAAACCATGCAGCCTAGATACTGGCAAGCCGGCTAATAAGTTAAAGTTTAGAAAATTTATATCGCAAAACTTACAATTGCATTTACTTAAAATTACAGTTGTTAAAATGTTTTTTTCAAAAATAAATAATTTTGCTTTTTTAAAAAAATTTAAAAACTAGTTTTTGAAAATCGTCTTCTAGGGTCCAGTGTGCTAGACTAGTACAGGTACTTGCAACAAATTTTCCACTTTGCACCTCAACTCAGTTCAGAAACCTGTTCGATAACGCCAATACAGGTCTAACACTACCTATAACTGCATAATTTAATCGAAAATTGTCTTTAGAGGCACTTCTATGTGAATCCTAAGGAAGGCTTTCTTTAAACAGTCGCTGTTGGGCTCAGTGCAGAAGGAGTATTATTTTCTTAAAGTTTCCTTTGTGGGTGTGTTGTGAGTGGCTGCAGAGGAGCGGCCGACCGTGCCCACGTATGTTGGCACAATGCACGTAGTGCTTTGGCTTGCAGTAGTGGCTAGTTGGTGAGGGTGCGAGGGTGTGGTGAAGGTGTCACAGTGGCATGTAGTGCACACCTTGCTTTGTGCTTGTCTCTAGTGACGATGGTCTCTGTTCTGCACGATTGGCTGCTGGTGGCGGAGTCTATCAGACGTCTTTCTGTCCTAGCATCAGCGAGCTGAGCGCCTTCAACATGGAACGCACCATCACCATTCGCGGCACTCTGGATAATGTGGCCAAAGCCGAAGAGATTATCTCTAACAAATTGCGGGCCTGCTGGGAACACGACATGATGAACGCCGTAAGTCACCGTGCTTTCTGGCCAATAAATAGCATAGCAACATAAAGGGTATTGATTGGTTACCTCAGGTACCGGCAAACATGTAACAGGTCATCCTCCGAAGGGGAGGGCGTTGTGGGTCTGCTGGCGCGGGCTGAGGAGGGCTGAGCCCTATATATTCTACGGAGGGTTTGGGTACTGAAAACGCTCAAAACTATGAACCAATTTTGTGTTCAAATACAGCTGAAAAGTGCTGTTTTACGGCCGATTTTAGTAATTTTAGTGTCTGTAATACTAAAAAATTGCAAAACTGAAGTAAAAAATTACTTGCCAGAAAATCAGAGGGGAGGAAAAATCGTATCAGGGGGTCCCGATCGGGGCGGGATCTGGTCGAAGCCAGGTGGAGGGCAGACCTCCCAGACCCCCTTGTTACATGTTGAGGTAGGGGTACCATTAGATATCGAACGTTTGAGCGTGTCCTGATGAAGTGAGAGGTTAATTTCAGTCCAACATGTACGGGGGAGTGCACCCGTTGATGGCGCAGCCGAGTGGTGGGCCAGTGCCTCCGTTCATGCCCGGAGCGGCAGTGCCTCTGGTGGGGACTCCCTTCCCCGGTGCCTTGAACGTTCGGGCGCCTCAAGACCAAGCCATGACGGAGGTGGTGCACATGTGGGTGCCGAACACCATAGTCGGCGCTCTCATCGGAACTAAGGTACCTGCCGGCCAAGTTGCTTTCACTACGTCTTCTCTCTGCTAGGGTGTGCACATCAGAAACGTAATGCGGTTAACGGGAGCGCACATTCGCATAGAAGGAGGCGGGGCGAGCAGCGGCGTGCCTAGAAACGAAGACGCACGACAGCAGAACGAGGAACGACTGGTGACCATTACAGGCACGGAGACGCAGCAGTACAAGGTACAGACAGCTGGTGCAGCAGTGGTTGCTGTGTTGAGCGGGCGGCCTTTGCAGGCGCAGTTTTGGATCTACCAGCGAGTTTGCGAGAACGCCTATCACTTTTTCGACGAGGTGCGCTTGTGCACCGAAGTGAGCGTGCCAACCAATCTAGTCGGACGGATCATCGGCAAGGGCGGTCAGAACGTAGGTGGTCGGTGTGCTGTGCTGTTGTGGTTGAGTTGTTGTGTGCAGGTGCGAGAGCTACAACGCCTTACCGGGGCTCAGGTCAAAATTCCAGAAGACGCGGCTAGCGACGAATCCGAAGAGACCATCGTCAGAATCATCGGCAACTTCAACGCCTCCCAGGTGGGTGTGTGTGGCAGGAAGGCAGGTGAAGGAGTTGGTTGTTTAGGCGGTGCAGTCTCGCGTTCGTCAGTTGATGCACCAGTACCATATGCAGCAGGCGCGCTCCGAGTGACGGTGGCGAGTTGCGGTGCGGTGTCTGTGTAAGCTTTGTTAGTTTGTTTGAGGCGGTTCTGCATTTCCCCGATCTGTTGTTGCGTCACTGATCACCGTTTGCCTGTCAGTGTTGCCGTTCACACGGGTACTGTGAGCTGTCGTCTGCTGATGGTGCAGAGCTTGCTGACGACTGACAGCGAGCAGCAGTATTGTTGACACCCTGTGGATTTGTGTAGTGGCAGAGTTTTACGCTAAGATTCAAGGGTGATCGTTTTGCTCTACTGTGTACGTGCAGTCGATCGTTGAGCCCAGTGTTGAATTATTTGTTGAATTGTTGTTTTTATGCTAATACTAGAGCCGCGCTGCCGAGTCTAGCGGTGTCACTCATCTGTAAGCTGTAAGTGGTACTCTGCAGCGCGGGCGAGCGTTTATGGTGGGAAAACTGGTGCGCAGACCTCCATCTTCACATGCACCCCGACTCAACCCGGCTCAACACACCAACAACAGTTCTCGCGCTCTGTGCACGGATTTGGGGAAATTAAATTCGTTTTTACAATTCTTGATTGAACAGCTCCTGCGGTCAACGCAACAAAATATTCATGTTCGGTTATTTGCTGTTATATGGATGCATACATAAGCTGTGGGTGGTACGTGTGTACGTAGGATTGGAAATATTTACGTCTTGCTAGTAATGATTTCTCTTCAAATCGTGATGTAGGTTTTTACTGCAACTTTGTTCATTGCTATTTGTTTGGTACAGTTTCTTTGTAATAGTGTCTAGGCCACTTCCATGTCCTGTCATTATGCCGTGAGTTCGTGCATTTTGGGCTGAGTGTCATTTCGATCGCTCTATCATAACTTTTAGTTGTAGTTGAACCACTGTTAGGCTCTTGTCACTGTGGCGGTACCGTCATTTACGTATGGACATACTGGCTAGCCACCCACTAGCCCCGAAACACCAGTTTCTACTCAACTTTTCGTCTGCCACAAATAAAAATTGTTGTCTCTCATTTATTTCCTGACCTCGACTAACTTTCTGCGGCCCTAAAGCACATTTCTAAAGGTCAGCATCCACAATACTTAGTGCAAGGTAGAGCGTTAGCAACCAGAAACAGTTACAGTACTTACTAACTACTGCACTGTCATAATTGCCGTCTGGTTTGGTCTGCAGCAGTCGGTTTTCTATCTACTGTACTTTTTAGAACTACAAATGCTAAGTTTTTAAACAAACCGTTAGGTGGTGAGTGAAAAACAAAAGCTTATGGTAGCTGGGGGATTAAGGTAAGAAAGCGTTTTTTTGCAAAAGCGTAATTTTAAACCGAAAATCTACCATTTTTGGTTCTTTTTTGTGGTTCAATGCTTATCATTGCAATTCGCAAAAAAACGCAAGCACACAAGCGTTGACAGCGCGATTAAATTAAAACCAAACAAAAGCAGCTGTGGAACGGTTAAAGTCACGCTTTGCGTCAATGTTTCACTCTGGAACTGCGTTCAGAGAGCAAAAAATTCCAGAGGGTGGTAAAGCAGGCCAGAGGGGTGGTCAGCGCCACACGCTTTTCTTATGTCTGTGTGCAGGCCCCCGAGCCGAAAGTTTTCGCAACTTTCCTGCAAAATCAAAAAATTCTTTTCCTGCCAGCTCATACATACCATTCAATTTTTACGGCCGATGCATGTACTATGTACAGGTCGTTAAGCCTTTTTGTCATTTTATGCTTATGGTTATTAAACGCAATAGCTGCTGGAAATAGCAACTTTTAAGACAGTCAATAAATAAAAGGTTCCAAAAAGGAATTCTCAGGGATTCTGACGATTTTTGAAAGTTAGGAGCCCCTCTGGGCGAAACCTCTCTCATCGGCCTGGCTGACATGTATGACCAGCACAAAACGTTTGAACGCTCAATGAAACTCAAGATGCATTTTGTGAGAAAGTCAGCTTAGCTGCCGAAGAAACGCCATTTTTTAAAATCTTTATAACTTTTTGTGCAAAGGCCCTGCCAAGCTAATGTTTTAAAAAAGTTAGGTATGAGTTGGCCAAATAAAATGAGCGCACTAAAGTGTGCTGCTTAGGGGAGGGGATGAGGGGGTGTTCATCTCTCAATACAAGGGTCGAATCGAGCCAGAGACCGGCTCTACGTTGGGGCAGCACGGTCACTGAATGTAGAGTGGAGTCAGTTTGTTTTACAGTGGTCAGTAAAAATAAAGCAGCATTTTATTGGTCAACACTCTGGAGCAAAGGAAGTTGAGTCTTCAGTTCAACTCTGTTAACTCTGATCATGTTCAGTTCGTGTCTCAAGACTGCAATGGAGACGGATTACTGAAGCAAGATTTAAAACCAGCGCAGGACTCATACGATTGAAAAAGCGGACGTCCGATCTCCTTATGAAGAAGAAGTATGGCTCGGCAAACGATAGCGTCTTTTCTATCACTGTAGCGTCGATTTCCACAAGCGACCGTCTGTAATTACGGCAGATTTCAAAATCAAAACAGATAATAAGTACATGACAAGAACATACGGAAGGAGTGGAGTCCCTACCAATGAGAAGTCCCGTGAGCCGACCATCAGCACCTGCAATACAGCCAGTCATCGCAAAAACAAATAAGTACCCTAGTAACGAACGATAAGAAGCAAAAGCCAGAACCGTCGCAGTGGCGGATCCAGGATTTCCCAATGGGGGGGGGGGCGGTGGGTGGAGCCAAAATAGACCCCCACCGCCGCTGCCGGTGCCCAACAAGGACGAGAAAATTTCGCAAAATTAGCCTTCGAAAACGTGTTTAAAAAGCATTCTGAGCTTAAAATTCACAGAAATTACAAGTTTTAGTAGTTTAAAGTGGCCTGGTTGGGCTTCTGCCCGACCAGGCGAGAAATTTTTGAAAATTTAGCCTTTGAAAACGCATTTAAAAAGCATTTTAGCTTAAAATTGACAGAAATTACAAGTTTTAGTAGTTTAAAGCGGCCTGGTTGAGCTTCTGTCCGACCAGGCGAGAAATTTTTGAAAATTTAGCCTTTGAAAACGCATTTAAAAAGCATTTTGAGCTTAAAATTGACAGAAATTACAAGTTTTAGTAGTTTAAAGCGGCCTGGTTGGGCTTCTGCCCGACCAGGCGAGAAATTTTTGAAAATTTAGCCTTCGAAAACGTGTTTAAGAAGCATTCTGAGCATAAAATAGACAATTGCGCAACCACAAATTCAAATAGCGGAAAATTACTAACCTGGAAAAGAAAACGCGTATGTCGACCGAAAAGATTACACAGCCGGGCGCACTTGAGCCCTCTTCTAATCGCACACACAGACACACCTCTTTAGGGTCAAAAGGCGTTGAGAGTCTCGCGCTGCGCTGACTTGGCCAGTTAGTGACCCAATAATTAATTACAGATCTATCCCTATGCGGCGCTCGCTGGGCCGGCCGTGAGACTGCCAGATTTAGATAGCCAATAGCAGTGCAGCGCGGCCGGCCGAGGTTACCGCGCCAAATTTAACTGCTGACCAGTACTAGCACTTTTGGCACTACCATCCCAAAAGTCACCTTGGTACCCCCTGGTGGTTTTGAGAAGGTCGGTCCGGCCAATGGTTGGGCGGTCGCCCCCCCCGCACCCCCCTGGATCCGCCACTGAACCGTCGATGCGAAAAGGTGCTGATACAAAACACGGCTATATAAAGAGATCCTACCTTTTCGATGCTGATCTCATCACCTACATCGAGAGGTCTGTTGTGATGAATGATTAGAATGTCGTCTTGCGTAACCTGAAGCAGCAGACGGTACCGAAGCTCCGCAAATTTAAAAGGCACCTTGTACTGGCGGCCGCACAAATGAATGACAGCGTAGAGACGACCAGCTGCACCGGATGCCACAACTTGTTTGTTCACCAATTGCAGTACAGCTGAAAGACACCTCCATCACCACACTCAACGTGCCAGAACGACCAAAACCACCGCCTGCTTCAACAGACGGCAGCGGCGTGCACTGGGTTTTTTGAAAGAACCCATTTTAATTATTGTGTAGCTTGTGCAAAGCATAAAAACATACTACATATAAAAAGACCTTAACCGGCAAAATAAATCTAACCAAGTTCAGTACTTTTCGACAAAAGATACTGAAAAGTAGCCGTAGAGAGATTTAGTGCAACGTACCGTTGGTTTGCTGGCACTCTGATGATGAGGCAGCCTGAAGTTCGGCACCACCATGCGTAGAACCCACAGCAGAGTTGACAAATGTTGAGTAGCGGCGAGCCGCCGAAATAAGCCACCGCATAACTGAGCAGAATAGTCTGTAGGTCAAGTTTGCTTTACGAAATAACTTAGTACAGCTCTGTGAGCTGCTACGTCAGAAGACGCAGATATATTCACAACAGAAAAGACGTGCGCTAGCAGAAACTTTATATAATTCAGAGAGAAGAAGTGGATGCCACATTTTCAGTCTGAGACTTAGTCCGAAACACACTGTCACCAACAGAAGGCAGATTGACCTGCGAGTACAAACTGTGGAAATGAGATCGCTCCCGGTAGTTCAACGAGGCCAGCAAAGCGTCGCTGTTTAAGCCAACTCCCATCGCTGTCAGCGCTCTATCCAACTGAGCCTCGTCAACTTTGTCCAGGTCAATGTTCTGAATCGACTCAGCCACATCACCCAAGTACTCTTCATCTTCAGTGCCAACTGCGTCTTGTCCGTCCACACTCACTTTCTCGTGCTGCTCGCCGGACTCATTGCGCTCTTCTTGCTTATCATCCAACTCTAATTTTGCCTCTGTCTCCACGCAGCGACGGTAAAAATCCTCGGAACAGGCTGAATGCTGGGGTGCTTTATAGCAATCCAGACTACAGAAACGCACAAAACACCGCGGGCAAACGTAAACGGCACTTGGCTCCGACACGCCCTTGTTGCACATGCTGCACGAGAGCGTTGCTTTTGCAGCATTCACATCCACACGATCGCAGGAGGCCACGTTGCAATTTCGATTATCCATAATCAATTGCTTCTTATTTTTGTATTTCTCCTGTATAGGGCCCGACCGGATCAAGATTTTCAACCGGATCCGGGTCGGATCACCCCATGCCAAAATTACCACTGATTTTCTTTTACCATTTTGTAATTTCCAACGGTTCTTCTACTAAAATTGTACGGGTACTGTAAGAGCTTTGCCTGGTACTCTATCTCTCTTTCTCCATAACATGTATGTACTAACCTACCGTACTGTGTTTTTACTTCTTGTTTTTAATGACGTGTTGTGAGATTGAATAAATAAATAAATAAGCAAAAGGTATGTAAAATTTGAAAGTACCTGCTTGGGCCGCTGCTCAATCAGGGCGGGAAAAATAGTCTTCAAAATGCATATAAAAGTATTATTGGCGTAAATTAACAGAAATTTACAGTTTTAGTAGTTTTAGGAAGCCCAACTAAAGAAACCCCAACCAGAGAAATTTTGCCTTCGAGAACGCCTTTATTAAGGGAAGCGCGTTTGCGCTTTCCCGGTGTAGTTATTGTTACCGCGGTCCATACTAAAAATTGTTTTCGTAGCATTCGAGGAGGGAGCAAATGCGCTTCTCTTATTATGTCGGAGTTTGACCAAATTTGAAAAAAAAGTGCCAAAAAAGGGTATTTTTTCGGCCATACTTTTTAGCGTAACTTTTGTGTTTGTGGACCGATTCCTCTAATATTTGCAGGCATTGTAATTTGAAGTTTTTTCTATCTTTTGGTGAAGATTTGAGCAAAATTGGTTGATTCGTTTTCGAGCACTGCTTTTTTGAAAAAATGCTCTCGAGGGAGGGGGGGGGGCTGGCGAAAAAACAAAATGGTGGTTTTCGGCGTTTTTAAGGTACTTCTCGCGGTAACATAGTAACGTGTTATACATCAAAAGTTTGCAAAAATTCTGAATTTTCTACTGGTGCAGTCGGTTTTTGGATATTATTTTTCGTTTTTGAGTTAAAAATTTTTTTAATTTTTGAAAATTGCCAGTAAAACCAACTAATGGTTTAAAGGTCCCCATGGATCGGACCTGTTACGTTTTGTTAAGCAAAGTGTGTAGTTTCATATTACGTGTGGTAGAATTGCATACTAATCCGGGATCAAAAGTTATGGCCGATTGAAGCACTAAAAATGGTCAAATTTTTGACACTTTTTTCGAAATTTTTTTTACTTTTTGATTTTTGAAGCGGGGAAGAGGGTTGCGCGATCTGGGGAAGGTCTGGAGCTCTGGGACTTTTAGGTTTTGTTAAGGAATGATTGTAGTTTGCAACTAAGGGTAGTAGACGTTTTTTCGACTCCTGGATCAAAAGTTATGAAACATTGAAAAATCGTAAGAGTCGGTTTTTCTTGGTTATGAGACCCTGTGTTCAGGACATGATAATCTGGGTAAGAAGTTTTGCGATTTGGCTCAAAATTTGTGTCAGGATGTAAGGACACAATATAAACAAGATTTTAACATTTTTGGGCGAAAATTCTAAAAAAAAATTTTTTGGACTTTTTGCCGTATTTAGCTCATAACTGTAGTAAATGTAAACGTACAAAGGTGGGGATTGCATATTATGAATGAGAAAAGGCTGTTCTTTCCAACGGTACACAGCAAGCTGCGATCAGAAAGCTCTAAAGATATTTATGTCGGATTTTGGACAAAATTGAAGAAAATGCAAAAAACGCTATTTTTGGGCTATGCTTTTTGGCATAACTTCTATATTTCTGGACCGATTGCTCCAATATTTGGAGACATTGTAGATTGAAGTTTTCTCTATCTTTTGGTGAAGATTTGAGTGAAATTCGTTTATTCGTTTTGGAGTACTTATCAATTGAAAAATGCTGTCGAGGGGAGCTGAGGAAGAAAGAAAATGGTAGTTTTCGGTGTTTTTGAGATAATTTTCAGGGTTATAAAGGTGGTACATCAAAGCTTTGCAGGCATTCCGAATTTTCTATTTGTGGTGTCCGTTTTTAGTTAAAAGGAAAACTATAAACAGGAGGATACAGTATTCGTTGACGAGCTATTATAGCGATTGGAAACTACAGTATTAAGGGAAGCGCGTTTGCGCTTTTCAGTGTGGTTATTGAGTAGCGCGGTCCATACTAAATTGTTTTGGTAGCATTCGGGGAAGGAGCAAAACGGTTCCCTCATTATGTCAGAGTTTGGACAACATTGAGAAAATGCCAAAAAGGGTATTTTTTTCGGCCATACTTTTTAGCATGACCTTTGTATCTGTATTTGTATCTAAAAATAGCCAAATTTTGGACATTTACTGGACTTCAATTTTGTTGAATTTTCAGTCGCAGGAATGTGTAAATGATATTATTTTTGTGCACCAGCCAATAGAAAACGTGTCACCAGCACCTAAATTGGCCGATCCACAGGCTCAAGAAATAGGGCTCCGAACGTGACATACATTTTTGCTCAAAAGTTTCGTCATTGCTGATGTTTCTAAGCGCATAGTAAGTAAATCGCTGGCTCAAATGTGTTCAGATGCACATTAATAGAAGCCTCTTGATCTGATCATCTCAAAAATACCGCCCACGTCTCAGTCTGATGCTTTATAACTGTTATCGGTCGAAATTTTGCAGACCTACTTTTAACCCTTCCGGTACCTGATCTGCCGGTGGCTGTTGTTCTAGCGGCTTGCCGTCAGCTAAGTCATCAACAACTTTTTATTGCCACCGCACAGACAAATAAATAAGGTGGCAGATCGTAGGCCGCCCGTTGCAGACCCTGCTACACCCACGCACTGACTAGAGATAAGGCAGCAACTGGGCCATGCTGCATGTAACGTAACTGGCAGCATAATTTACATGCGGCTGGGCTGCGGGCTACCTACGTACAGTGTATCACATCCTAGGCTCTACGTCTAAATGTTAGGAGCTGCGGCTGGGTGTCCAGCTATGGACATACCAGTACCTTATGTCTACTGCCGTTTTTGGTCCCTTAAGTGGTCGAAAATCGAAATTTCGAGCACGATTTCAGATGCAGCATGACCTGGCGAATCGATGCTGTAGGTGTGCTCAAGTGCAACAAGACTGAAGAGCTGCTCACTCCGCACACTTGAAGCAGGAGGGCAGAGCAGACATGGGCTAGGATTTGGGCTGAAGGGCGGTAAATTTTCGAATCCTAAGGGGTACCGCCCGCTGATTAAAATCATGGTTTGTTGGCTTATTTGTCACTAAAATAACTTTAAAATTTGCTATTCTGTCAGATTTATCCGTAATGAGGGTGGGGCATCGGCCTGAGGGGGTCAACCTTTTCATTGAAGGGCTTCAGAAGGCCCACTACCTTTTCTGCGATTCTCTGCTTAGTTCATTTCAGATCGCTGATTGCATCAATGCTTGACTGATAAGCAGCGACAGCAGTGCAGTTTGCTTTTTCAAATTTTCAGATATTCTTGCATAACTTTAAATATCGATATCGAATACCATCGAATTATGATATCGTAGGAACACTAATAAATGCATTCTGTAATCGATACATGGGCCAGAGAAATGGGGGATGAGTCGGGAAAAGTCGCCAAAAGGTCGATAAGCCATGCGAACTCGTCTATTTTCCAAAAATTTCGCCCACATTCTCAGCAAGGGGGGTTGAACAAGTTACAGCATGTATTTACGTGCTATGCCATGCTTGAGTAAAATCTTTAAAATTGATTGGAAATTCAGTTGAAATGACATTGTCACTGAAAATGGCAGTAAACATAAGGTACTGGAAGGTTTAATAGTAGGTCTGCAGAATTTCGACCCATAACTAAAGCGATAAAGCATAAGACTGAGACGTGGCCGGTAATTTTAAGATCATCAGATCAAGAGGCTTCGATTGATGTGCATCTGAACACATTTGAGCCAGCGGTTTACTTGCTATGCGCTTAGAAACATCAGCAATGAAACTTGTGAGCAAAAATGCAAGTCATGTTCGGCGCCATATTTCTTGAGTTTGGATCGACCAATTTAGGTGCTGGTGGAAAGTTTTCTATTCTACGTGTCGAGATCTTTCATCCTTACTTCACTGGTGCAAAAGTGATGGGTATTTTTCTAATGACCAAAAATTTTGTCTCTCCGTGACGAAAAACGTTCAAATTCGGCGCCAAATTTTTGGCTAGAACAAAGCTAGGCACACCCCCCGGAAGCTCGTTGTCTCAGCTGCACAAAGCACGAAACCGCATCGCGATAGCTTCTGAAATGTTTGAATGACAGCTGATTAAACAGCGGCCGCAAAAAGTGGCTTGGGTCATAATTCGAGATTTGGCTTATTTGCCACCCCTGGGCATAATCGAGAGCTCTGCACTATGTCTGTTGGTGAAACATTTCGCCCAGACCGTCCTGTTAGATTTACAGAGTGTTCTCCACTGTTGCCTATGTAAATGCAGGGATATCTCTGCAAAGTATCCCCTATCACAATAGTGGATATATGAATAAAGGTGTAGTTATTGGAGTCAGTATCCAAGATGTAAAGAACAGGATATCAACTTTTTAGCTCCAAAGCCCAACTAGCCAATAACTACACCCGCGCAAAGGCAATCGCCACGGCACTGCTGAATGCGTCTGAGTCGTGTGGATCTTGTGTTGCGCTTATGGCTTACTAACGCCAGTTGTTTTCTGTTCTATGGATCGATTCTAGGTCAAAATGCTATGGAATAAGGGTGCCGACCACCCCTAAAGCTGAGCTGGACTAGCAGTAGTCACGCCACATCAAACGGTTCTTTTTAGATTTACACAGGCGTCATATGCTAGAATAAGCATGCAACATTCCAGTGCTTATAGCATTAAGACCAGAAAATCTCAATATCTAATATGTGAATAGCTCACACTCCCAATACCGAATACTTCATTAATTATGACAAATTGATGCTTAACTTGTACTGATTTTGGATTTTGGTTGATTGATGGAAAAACAGCTTTGTAATTTCAATTTCAAAGATTGTCAGTATTGCACATTAGAGCAAAACATATGTAAAATTTGTGCCCAAAGTTTCAAAAGACAGGTTAAGTAACCTTTTGTATACTGTCATCACAGCTCAGCTGCTGTTTTGGTTTTGTGAGGTTTTGGGTATGAGCATGTCAATCTGTCCCCAGCTGATCAAAGTTACTTTGCAGTAAACAGAAACACTGAAGCACGGATTTTCTTCTGGGCATTGGACGGACTTTGATTGTATGTATGCATCAAACAAGAACTGTAAGATTTTTCTTGGCAAAGCACCTGCAGGCAATGCAGAAACAGTTTCGCTCTCAAACAGATGGGTTGCAGTGTGTTCAGGTTGCACTGCAGAAACTGGATAAACGTAGTGTTGTAGTAGCATCACAAAATTGATCAGCTGAGACAGCAGTAGACAAATAGAGCGATTCTAGGTGTTCCAAATTGCTGCCTCCGATTTGTTGAGATCACATGATCATCTTTGACCTGTATTTACGACTTACTTTGTGGTGTTTGTGGCAGTGGTTGCTGTTTGTTGTAGAGAATAATTAGACAGTAGAAATAGAGAAGTTTGTGCAGTTTATGCTTATAGAATTTCTAGACCTGAAAGGGGCCGTGCATAATAAACTGGTGTTCAAAAGTTCAAAAATTTTGCATCCCCCCACCCCTCCCAACATTTCTGACGATTTGAGCATGACCGCCTTAAAAACTCCAAAGTTTCTCGGTGACCCGCCTGGATTAAACTTGATACTGTCTCCATGGATGGAAAATATACAATTTAAAATATGTTGTATTGTATAAAAAAAGTAAAAGCTAGTAAGTAAGCAGTAAAAGCTATGAAAAAGAAAATTTTTATGTAAACTACCATTTTGGCAGTTAGAAAGATGAACTGGGTCGAGTTTTCCTTGTAATATAGTTGCAACAAAATCTTCTTAGGCACCTAAAAAACGTTGACGTTTTCGATGATACCAAACCACACACCTGCAACGTTTTTCTAACGTTCAACCAACTACCCCAGCACCTCTCTAAACGTTGTAGTTTATGGACAGCTCCAAATAAAGATGCACCTTGTCATTTGTACAGGCTAGCTGAGCCTGAAGCATATGAGCGGAAATTGCGGAAACTCTGAGGGGCAGCGCTTGGGTCCTCTCTGAGATTTCAGGTTATCACCAACATTTGGCTCACTTCTAATCTGACCGGCTGATGAATTTTTTAGAAAATTTTTTCTTTTTTTAAATTATTCTTGTTAGTATACATTAAAAGCATACATGGGCAGGAAAAATCCGGAGGGGGGAATGGAGACGTTACGTTGGGGGGGTCCAGAAAAAAGGCCAAAAAACGCCTATTTGGCTTGAATAAGCGAAAATTTTCTCCCTCCGGGGCAGGGGGTGGGGGAGGGGGGTATGGCCGGCTGAGGGGGTGGTATTGGCCGGCGAGGGGAGGGGTATACCCCCACACCCCCGGCCCATGTATGATTAAAAGAGGTCTTCCCCTACCCAAAATTGGCCTGGATTGGGCCCTCTGCGATCATCGCCCCCTACCAGCAAGAGCCGGGCCGGCTCTGCCCGTTTAGGATTTTCGGCATGCCTGGCCGGGATCAATTTTTGAGAGGCGGGCCGGGCCGGCCCTGTGGGGCATGCACAGCAGAAATTTTAGAGCGAAATTAAAATTAAGCACAAAATAGAAATACACACTCGTTTTTCTGTTTTAAAATGCTACTTTTGAAAGCTTAACTTTAATTTTAGCTTTCAATTTGAGAATTCAGACCAAATTTTCAAAACTTTAGCTAGACAAAGCAAAAACCAATGGGCCGGGCTGGATTTTGATGCCGGGCGGATATCCCTCTGCTGAAAGGTCTGCTGGGCCTGGCCGAGCCCAAAAAAGACGTGCCCATGGATGCTACCTTATTCCATGGTGGGGGCATATGGACCTAGAATCGATCCATAGAACAGAAAACAACTGGCGTTAGTAAGCCATAAGCGCAACACAAGATCCACACGACTCAGACGCATTCAGCAGTGCCGTGGCGATTGCCTTTGCGCGGGTGTAGTTATTGGCTAGTTGGGCTTTGGAGCTAAAAAGTTGATATCCTGTTCTTTACATCTTGGATACTGACTCCAATAACTACACCTTTATTCATATATCCACTATTGTGATAGGGGATACTTTGCAGAGATTTTGAGCGTGCTCAGAATGCGATTTAAATAGACCGTTGTAGGTGATACTTTATTAGATTCTCTAATTTTTGCACAATCTTTTTGTCCTACCTCCACCCATACATGTAACAGCTCCGGCCCGACCTGGGGGGAGGGGGTAGGGGGGGTTTTTTCCTCAGGTGGGGGGTCGAGGGGGGGTTTTGCCCAGGTGGGGGTCCCAAATTTCAAAAAGCTCCAAAACGCCTAGAAATGCGTTTTTAGCACGTTTTTTTCAGTAAGGACGCTAAAAATCGCTCTTTTAAGCTGCCAAATAGCGTTTCAAAGCTAAAAACAAGCAAAAAATGACAAAAAGAGCTTCCAAAAACACCGATTTTTCTTAAATATCAGCAGTGGAAACGCCAAATTCGGTTTCCAAAGGCTTTTTAAGTGAATTTTAGGCTAAAAATTAGTGATTTCTGACCCAGTTTGTTAATACTGGAGCCACTACCACCACTTGTATTTTTTGGTCGGGGGGAGGGGTCCCTTAACCTGTCTCGGGGGGGGGGTGAGGGGGGTTGGCCTTTCCAGCAGGGGGGTAACCCCCCAAACCCCCACTAGTACATGTATGCCTCCACCGAAAAGGAGGAGAACCCACAGCACACCCCTGGGTTCGCCATTGGTCTTTCTGGGTAGCTGGGGGAATCAGGGAAGGTCAGTAATGGACTATATTAAATAATTAATTAACTTCCTTACGACTATACAACTCCGGAGCGTGCCCTATACTGATGCGTCCCTAGGGGTATTTCTATATTTGAAAAACAGGCCTTCTGGAGTGTGCCTATACTGATGCCCTCTAGGAATATTTTTATACTTGGATAACAGGCCCCTCCGGAGCGTGCCCTATACTGATGCGTCCCCTAGGGGTATTTTTATATTTGGGAAAACCGGCCATCCGTGCATACATGTAGTTGGGGGGAATGGGGGTATTTCCCCCCAGGCCCGATTTTCGGAGAAAATTCCCCCCCAGCCGGATTCTGGGGGGGGGAATTTTTTGAAACCCTATTTTGGGTTTCTGAAACCCTAAATAGGGTTCCGGAACCCTAATTTAGGTTACTGAAACCCTAATTTAGGTTACTGAAACCCTAATTTCGGTTACTGAAACCCTAAATAGGGTTCCGGAACCCTATTTTGGGTTCCTGAAACCCTAATTTGGGTTACTGAAACCCTAAATTGGGTTACTGAAACCCTAATTTGGGTTTCTGAAACCCTAAATAGGGTTTCTGAAACCCTAAATAGGGTTCCGGAACCCTAATTTGGGTTACTGAAACCCTAATTTCGGTTACTGAAACCCTAAATAGGGTTCCGGAACCCTAATTTGAGTTTCTGAAACCCTAAACAGGGTTCCGGAACCCTAATTTGGGTTTCTGAAACACCAAAGAGGGTTCCGGAGCCCTACTTTGGGTTTCAAAAACCCTAAATAGGGTTCTGGAACCGTGTTTTGGGTTTCTGAAACCCTAATTTGGGTTTCTGAAACCCTAAATAGGGTTCCGGAACCCTAATTTCGGTCACTGAAACCCTAAATAGGGTTCCGGAACCCTAATTTGGGCTACTGAAACCCTAAATATGGTTCCAGACCCCTAATTTGGGTTTCTGGAGGGGCAAAATAGGGTTCCGTAACCCTAGTTTGGGTTACTGAAACCCTAAATAGGGTTCTGGAACCCTAATTTGGGTTTCATGAGGCCCAAAATAGGGTTCCGGAACCCTAATTTGGGTTTAAAAATGTCTAAAGAAGGTTCCAGAAATGCATTTTAACTGCATTATGTCGAATAAAATGGTTTTTTTGCACGTTTTAAAGCAAAATTTGCTTTTTTTGCACATTTTAAATAAAAAATAAGGTTTTTCCACGTTTTAAAGCAAAAATAGGGTTTTAAACGGTATTTTTGCACTTCAGACAGGATTTTTACCCCATTTTTAGTCCTCAAAACCCTGTTTTGAGCCCAAAAAAAGGTCGCTGAAACCCACCTTTGGACACCAAAAAAAGGTCGCTGAAACCCCCTTTGGGCATAGCCCTGAAACCCTATTTTGGATCAGAAAAATTTCCCCCCCCAGCCGAAAACCCAGCTACATGTATGATCCGTAGCGTACCCATACATGAGCCGGGGGTATGAAGGGTATACCCTTCCCCTCGCCGGCCAATACCCCCTCGCGCACCACCTCCCAGAGAGAGAAAATTTTCGCTTATTTAACGCAAAATAGGAGTTGTTTGGACATTTTTCGGACCCCCCCCCCCCCGAGGTCTCCATAACCCCTCCGGACTTTTCCGGCCCATGTATGAGCGTGCCCTATACTGATGTGTCCCTCTAGGGGTATATTCTTTATATATTTGGAAAACAGGCCATCCGTAGCGTACCCTAAACTGATGCGTCTCTAGGGGTACCTTTATATTTGGCAAAACAGAACCCCCGAGGGTGCCCTATGCTGATGTTGTGTTCATTAGACTCGCCAGGTGAAGGGCTTCCAAACATACATGTAACAGGTCATCCGCCGATGGGGGGAGGGGGGGTTGGGGGGGTCTGGCGCCGGCCGGGGGGGGGTCTGAGCCAAAATTTTGGGGGAGGGGGGTGGGCACTAAAAAACGCTCAAAAATCGAAAAAATCGCATTTTTTTGTCTAAAAATTGCCAAAAATCGTTAATTTGGGCTGAAATACAGCTAGAAAAGTGCTGTTTTGCAGGCGATTTTGGCAATTTTTGTGTCTGAAATTGTAAAAAATTGCAAAAATTTGCTCGAAAATTTACTTGCCAGAAAAATCGGAGGGGGGTCGGTGAAATCGTCTCGGGGGGGGGGGGGGTCCCCATCCGGGGGGTCTGGCCTAAGTCGGGTGGGGGGCAGACCCCCAGACCCCCTGTTACAGGTATGCTTCCAAATGATATAATATACACTATACAGGGTGTGTCAAAAAAAAAAAACAACCCAGCAGATTTTTCGCTGTAGCAACCGCAAATTTCAACCGATTTGAATGAATCCTTTTTTAAATGAAAGATAAATAAATTCTTAAAAGATTGCTGAAATTTTCATTAATGTACTCTGCTTAGTTCCTGAGATATTGGCTCTCAAAATCAAAACGGTGATTTTGGCAGTGAACAAGAGCGATTTTCTATTATTCCACTGCACTTCGTAATAAAACGGATTCCTGCTACTGCTAAATGCTATTGCAGGCTTTACTGGTGACACACAAACTCGGTTTACTTTAACAGTAAGGTGTCATTAGCCCCCAGCAGTAGGAATCTGCTTTATTATGAAATGCAACGGAATCGCTCTTGTTCTTTGCCAAAATCTGTTTGGACTTAGAAGCCAAATATCTCAAGAGCAAAACTGTGAATCTCAATAAAAATTGCACCAACCTTTGAAGAATTTATCAATCTTTCATTCAAATAAGCATTCATTCAAATCGGTTGAGATTAATGGTTCCAAAAGTAAAAAAATCTGCTGGGTTGTTCTTTATCACTCTTGCTTGTTTATTGCCAAAATGTCTGTTTTGATTTTGAGGACAAATATCTCAGGAACTAAGAAGGCTATCTTAATAAACGTTACATCAATCTTTCAAGAATTTATTTATCTTTCATTTAAAAAAGGATTCATTCAAATCGGTTGAGATTTGCAGTTGCTACAGCAAAAACTCTGCTGGGTTGTTTTTTTTGGCACACCCTGTATACAATGTATACCGTGACCATATTTGGACGATTTTGAAATTTTGGGATTTCGCCAAAAATAATGGATATTTATCGTTAAAACTTGTTAATTTATAATTAATTATGACAATTAAAAACACTAATGTTTGGGATCAGTTCCTGATTCCCGCCAGCTACACCTGATCCGTCTTTCAATAGGTACGAGTACTGTATAAATAAGGGCGCTGACTTGCAGGCCTTTACAAGTAAACTGCAATGGCATATTATTCAAAAGGATTTTGGGTTGTAACAGAAAAATTTAACAAAAAAATAGAAAAAATGGGCTTATAAAAACATTAGTTCTTCTAAATATAGTATTAATATCGTTATCCCGATCACAAAACAGCCGGCATTCCTGCAGTTCACCTACCTAAAATCGTACAGCGACCAAGCACCGTATCCTTGGTGTGGAAACGCTTCCTGAGCATCAGTGGACTACAAAAATGGCAAGTACGGATTACTGTACCTACCGTATCCCGGGTTACGGTATTTTCAAAAAACGGTCTACTTCGCTTATTTCTGAACGGACTTTAGCCGGGTTTTCGTTGGAAGAGGGGTTTCCGGACATGCTGAATCGATTGCACACCCTTTCGGAACGATTACTGCAATTGCCGTATCCCGGGTTACGGTATTTGCTAAAATTCATGCTTTGCTAAAAATGCTAAAAACAGGCCCTCCGGTGCGTGCCCCATAGCCATACTGATACGTCTATAGGAGTATTTTTTGGAAAGCAGGCCCTCCGGACCGTGCCCTATACTGATGCGTCCCCATAGGGGTATTTTTATATTTGGAAAAGAGGCCCTCCGGAGCGTGCCTATACTGATGCGTCCCTCTAGGGGTATTTTTATATTTGGAAAACAGGCCCTCCGGAGTGTGCCTTTACTGGTGCATCTCTAAGGGTACTCTTGTATTTGTCAAAACAGGCTCCCTCGGGCGTTCCCTATGCTGATTTAGTGATCATTAGACTCGCCAGGCGAAGGGCTTTCAAATGATATATGACATGACCATTTTGGACGATTTTGAAATTTTGGAATTTTGCCAAAAAATAATCGATAATCGATACTTATCGATAGAACCAGTTAATTTATAATTAATTGTGATAATTAAAAACATTAATTTATGTTTGGGATCGGTTCCTGATTTTCCCTCCAGCTACACCCGATCCGACCGATGTTTGAAAATACCGTAACCCGGGATACGGTAGTTACAGGGTAAATGTATAGTTTCCGGGCGTAAAATCAGGAACCGGCCCCAGATTAAAATTAATACTTTCAATGATCATCATAACTTATTATAAATTAACAAGTTTTATCGATAAATATCGATTATCGATTATTTTTTGGCAAAATTCCAAAATCGTCCAAAATGGTCATGTTATATATCATAAGCCCTTCGCCTGACGAGTCTAATGATCACTAAATCAGCATAGGGCACGCCCCAGGAGGCCTGTTTTGCCAAATATAAAAGTACCCCTAGAGACGCATCAGTATAGGCACGCTCTGGAGGGCCTGTTTTAAAAACATAAAAGTACCCCTAGGGGACGCATCAGTATAGTGCTGCGTACCCTAGGGGTATTTTTATATTTGGCAAAACAGGCCCTCCAGTGCGTGCCTATACTGATGCGTCCCCCAGGGGTACTTTTATATTTGGAAAACAGGCCCCCGCGGGCGTGCCCTATGCTGATGTAGTGATCATTAGACTCGTCAGATAAAGGGCTTTCAAATGATATATAAAATGACCATTTTGGACGATTTTGAAATTTTGGAATTTTGCCAAAAAAATCGATAATCGATATTTATCGATGAAACTTGTTAATTTATAATCAGTTATGATCATTAAAAGTATTTATTTCAATCTGGGGTCGGTTCCTGACTTTACGCCCGGAAACTATAGACATTTTTACCAGTTACAGTAACCCCTACTTGGCACTTTTGTAGTCCATTGATGCTCAGGAAACGTTTTCACACCAAGGATACGGTGCTTGGTCGCTGTTCGATTTTATGTAGGTAAACTGCTGGTATGCCCAAAAATCAGCTAAAATTTTGAACTTATTATGATTAATATCCGGTACCTTTATCCGGATTCAGCAACGGATCGGATCCATATATCCGGTCGGGCTCTATTATTCCTGTGGCAACGAGTCGAACAAACGCTGCACTGCAACAGGGTTCATAGGAATCAGGGATTTCGGATTTTTCTGACTTTTCACAAGCAGTCGTGAAAGCAGGCGCGTACACAAAAGCAAAACCTAAAAAGTACCGTCAGTACCGTCGTACCGTCGGCCTCATCGGACCGCGCTCTGGTGTTCTCCACGCCCGCTTTTAAATACCGGCTGCCGACATACGCGGCTGTTTTCCCCCACCGGTCCGACTGAGGTCGACGGTGCTAGACGTAGACGGTGCAGACCCAGTCCAGTAGCGTACCCAGGGTGTGCAGGGTGGCGGACAGAGAAAGAAGTCCTAAATTCTGGTCCAGTCAGAAATAAGAGAAACCTAAATTATTTGTTCAAACTGTCGCATGTTATGCGCCAGACGCATTAAGCGCGTTTTTGAAGGTTAAAACTATCAATTTACAGTTTACAAAATTCTCGCCCTGGTTGAGCAGGCAACCAGGCCTCTTCAAAACGTTGCCACCTCTCACTTTTACAATCCTGGATACCACAGCAACAGGAACTCTGGTCTTAGTTGGCGAATGGATCTGTGATTGAGGAAGAATCAATTGACCGCCCCTACGATAAGGAATGATATAAGCTAGACTGTCCGCCCTGGGGTAAATCTCCCTAACTACATGTATGTCTGTAAGTGCTTCTGAGACAAATGTAAGGGAGACTCACAATTCTTGAAAATTCAGCATAGCCTCCTCTGTTCTTGTGTGCTACAGTCAAGCACTTAACGCCGTTTATGGCACCGGCACCCATGGTCATGATGGGTAGTGGTACCGTATAGTAGCACCACAGTCCCCGAACGTGGGTGTACCATATATGGTGCCACTAGCCTAGGTACCGGTACTATATATGGTGCCAGTACCATAAACGGCGTTAAGTGCCTGACTGTATTAAGCTTAACTTGCTTTGTCATGCAGGAACTACATAACTATAAACATCTTTTCTTTTGAGAAAGCATCTCACCCTGCCATTTTTTTATTCGAAAACATTTAGATATTGCTGATAGTTGCGTGAAAACGCATACAAAGCAATTTTTTAAAATTGTCACAGACTGTTAAGATACTGGTACGCACCAGTACCACCACACCACAGAGCCTGAACATATAAGGTACCGGTACCAAGTAAAAAGTTACTCAAGTTACAATCATAAGTGTGTCATTATTGAGTGAAGCAGGTTTTGAAAGTAAAGTAGTCTATAAAGGTTGCCATATAGACAAGTGCGCATCTTTGTGAGTGTTGTGTTGTGCGGTATGTCGAGCTTGCGTCAGCTGTGTGTTGGTGTACAAGAATCTTTTGTTGTTGGTTCGGTCGCCATGTTGTTTACTACTGCACATACTGCTTCAACTGATTCTCATCGCTATTTTGGTGCTGATTTTCTTCATCAGCGCAGTAAGTCGACAATCTATTTGGCCTTGTTTACATTTCTGGTCGTACTAATTCTATCCTGCTCACTCAGATCTCTATCCACTTTGGTTTAGCCATCGTCTGCCCAGCGTTATGAGATCAGCAACCACAACATCGGTGACCACTTGTCTGGGACTCTCTGCTACGCTCCTAAAACAAGAAGAACAGTGAAATTGATGGGCATTGTATGTGGAAACAGCACATGTAGAGCAATAGGTACAACAAACACCTCTTTCCTAGTAACAACCAACACGTTTCAGGCTTTGCGCATGAAGACCAGATGGAAAAGGAAGATTTGTGCAGATCAGGTAGGCAACTTTTGGCTTGGAGTAACGTTGAATGCATGCAAAACTTCAACTCTTCAGCGAAAGCCAGTACTCTGTCGTGGAGTTCCTTGTTCACAACTGTCAATTCCGACCAGTCAATCACCTTTGGTGCTGTGTTGTTTATGTTTTGGTTGCAAATTGCACTCTACGCACTCCTCACATGGTACATAGAAGCTGTGTTTCCAGGCAAGCAAGGATTGGCCCAACCAGCCGACTTTATGTTCCGGGTACGCTGGCTGTGTGCTACAGTATGTTCGGTTTGTTTTATAATTTTGTAGAAATCCTACTGGTTTGGTGAGAACAGCGCGCATGCTGCAAGTCAGAGAAATCGCTCAGCTGCTAAAGGAGGACAGACTATTGAAGCTGCTAAAAATGAATGGGGATGACCAACAGTGTCCACAAACAATTTAAGCAAGGTGTCTGCGAATGTAAGATGTTAGACATACATTGTACGCATTTGCAGTCCTATGATGACGTGATTGCGCTGAATCGTCTCAATTTGGACATATTTGGAAAGCAAATCACGGCTCTGCTTGGTCACAACGGCGCTGGAAAGACAACTCTGATCAAAATCTTAACTGGTTGCTTTTTGACTGGTTTCTCTCATGCAATGCAACTTGCCAACTGTTTCAGGAACAGTGCCAAGCACGCAGGGTGGAGCTACGATTACCGGGCTTGACATAAAAAAGAACATCTATGCGATACGTAGGAAATTGGGTATTTGCCCACAACAAAACTCGCTTTTTGGAATGTTTACTGTAAACGATCATCTGAAACTATTTTGTCGAGTATGTAAAAACGGACAAACAATGGACAACCTTCCTTGCTTTTAGCTGAAAGGCGCAAAATTTGACAAAGAAGAAGCTCGGCGACTGATCGAAGCCCTCGATTTAACTGGAAAGGCGAAAATCAAGGCTCGGCAGTTGTCAGGAGGAATGCGACGGAAACTGCATCTGGCTATGGCTTTCATTGGCGGTTCTCAGGTGATTTTCTCTGAACGTTTTGTTACTTTTAACAAGTTTCTGACAGTGACAATGGAAATTGCAAGAACAATTGTACGCATCAATTTTAGGTTGTGTTGTGCTAGATGAGCCAAGCAGTGGATTGGATCCCAGCGCCCGAACAAAAATGTGGGAGCTGTTGAACAAAGAGAAAAAGAATCGAACCATCGTGCTCAGCACTCACTACATGCAGGAAGCTGACGTTTTGGCCGACCGAATAGCCATAATCGCTCACGGAAAGTTGCAATGCGTTGGTTCTGGCCACTTCCTCAAGAACTACTACAGTATGTAACAGTGCAAACTTTGGCCATTTTCGGCAACGGACAATGTCTCCAGATTATATTTTCTTCCAGAGACTGGTTACCGACTGAGCTTGTGTGTAAAGACGGATGAAGCCTTGCGAGAGAAATCAGCTCAGCTGTTGAATGTGGTCAAAGGAGCAGTTCCAACTGCTGAAATGTGGTCGCAGATTGGAAACGAACTGGTGGTGGCACTGCCAGCGGATCAGTCTTCAAAGTACCTACTCTATTCAACGATAATCTCCTGGACAACAGAGATACGTACTGTAGATTTGCTGAAATGTTCCGATCGCTGGAGGCGCGACAAAGTCAATTGGGTGTGCAGTCTTTCGGGCTCTCAATGTCTGACATGGAAACTGTATTTCACAAGTATGTTGGTGGTATGGTAATAACTATTGACTTGGAAACTCTAAATTCAGAGTGGATCAAATTGCCATGCAACAAGAAGGTGTGGTAGAACAGCGCTTTACCAAATTCAAAGGTAAAAATCCCAGCGTGGTTTCAATAAACAAATACTACGTTTTACATGAACATTTTAGACCTGAACCCATCAACTTACAACACTGGATGGCGATTGCAGTGGGCCCATTTAAGAGCGCTGTACACTAAACAAATGGTGGAATCACTAGTGTCCTGGCCAATGACAGCTCTCATTGTGCTGCTTCCCTTGCTCATAGCTATTCCTGTGGCCTTTCTCTTCGAGATCCCTGACTTTCGCTTCGAAATGGAAGATCGACCTCCCCTTGATTTGACTTTAGACAAGCTGCTGCCCTCTTCCGTGCTGTTCAAGACCTCTGCCAATCAGTCTGCTTCTGCCAGGTTAGCTTGCTTTTCCTGACATTTTGGTACGCATCCAGCCTCTCTCTCTCCTGTTCAGTCATACGTGTGGTGTATAGAAATCAGCTTTCAGCTATTCGAAGATGATCAAAGAGATGGAAGGCGTGGAAGTGGAGAAAGTGTCAACAAATCTGTCCAGTTACATCAAGAGGCAGCAAGAAGCGAGTGGTCAAATCAAGTGGGCTCGCAGTCATGCAGTGGGTGCTGATTTCGTAGGTGGTGGTGTGCGAGCTCTCTACAACCCCATGCTACTGCACAGTGCTGCCATTTCTCTGTCACTGGTTGATCAAGCCTTGCTCAGACAGTTCACTGGCCGTCCGCACCTGTCCTTGCTGACCGTAAACCATCCAAGAACTGACACTACTATTCTTCCTACAATTTCGTTCACTGCGTTAAATTGGGTATTAGGCCAGCTGCTCATTCTCTTTGTGATCAGTATTCAGTTTGGTGTGCTGGTCATAGCGCCCACATACGAGCAGAGAATTGGATTCAAACACCTGTTGGTGAGTTGGTGGCTTGAGTTTTGTCTAATATACTGTATTAAGCAGTTTAAGTTTATCTGAATACGGGCGGGCTAGGCCGTTTGTCCGACAATACCTGCACAAACAGAACCCTACAATCCGTAACACAGAAATCTCGACTCCTTCCTTTTTACTAGCAGAATGAAGTGAATCTGTGTTTAGTTTCTCTCGGGCGTCCATCCACTCTTGTATTATTTGGTGCGTTTCGTGTGGGACTGCACCTTGATCTGTTGGTCCAACCTGATATTGGTGACGTTGTTGTCAACTCGAAGCGATTTTGGGCCTGCCGCTACTCCGATGGTTTTAATGAATTTCTTGTTTCTCTACTGTGCCGGTCTGGGCCAGATCTACTTGTTCTCCCGGTCTTTCCGCTCCCCTGCCAAGGCCTTCCTCATTGTACTCTGTCTGTATTTCTTTGGAGGTACTATATCTTCCTTTCCTTTAAAAATCTTCCTTTATCGCTCCCCTCGTGTGGACTAAAAAATTTGAATCAGTTCTTGCTGTGATCCTATGGGCCGGGCATGTACATACAGTACATAGAACAGCAGAAAATTAAGATTTCTGCGTGATTTCGTTACTAACATGTTCGTGCTTGGGCGACAAAAATAAAGTTCAAGTTCAAGTTCAAGTTCAAGAAAACTCGTTTTGGTTTAGCACCAAACGAATTACATGCACTTACTTTGTTTATGTAAGCTAGCAGGGTTGGCTATGCTATCGTAGGTTTCATCTTGCTGTACTCTTGCGTTCGTCAATCAATTTCGCTGAAATTTTAGCACAACGTGCACTTAATCTCAGAATTTATGCTCACAAAATTTTGGCCAACTCGGTCACTTCAAACCTTTAAGCACGTGTGACACGCCATAGAAAGTAACGGTGGACACGTGCAAGTGCATAACTAGTGGTTAAAGCGACGGACTGGGCCAACATTTTGTGAGCATAAAGTCTGAGGTTGTGTATATGTTGTGTTAAATTTCAGCCAAATTTATTGACGATGCAAAAGTTACGTACATCAAGACGAAACCTACGATGGAAAAATGTCCCAGCCTGTGTATACGTAGAATTCTGAGTAACCGAAGTGTTCGTTTATAGGTTTCATGGGATTGGATTACGTGGTTAGACAAATAACTAAGAAGCAGGCGCCAGCCATAGCAGCAGTGTTCATTCAACTTATTCTGATTCCGTCATTTGGACTTCATGCTACCGCCTCTGCAACTGGTGTCTTTGTGTGTGCGTCTTATTAAAACTATTGTTTTTCTTTTAGGATTTGGTTTTACCGAAAAACGCGGAAATGAAATCGTGCTTGATGGCTGTGGTTGTCTACTCGCTCTGTTGGTGTCAGCTGTGCTTTGGTGGGGTCTCTTGTTCATACCCTGGGCAGGAGTGTGCCACTGTATAGCATGCTGTGCTTGCAGAAAACAGCCACCAGTACGTTGTTGTACATGTAAATATAACACGTAGAACATAAAATTGTGGACGGTACATAGTACCTACCTATCTACTAAAAGATGGTACAGTACGTTAGTACAATAGATACAAATCTTGGTTTTTCGTTGCAGAACCCACAAGCGACAGTGTCGTCTGATGAAGAGGTGGACGCGGAAAGAAGGACGGTGTACAACACAACTCCAGGACAAGCAGCTTTGATCTTGGACAATCTGTGCAAGTCTTACGGTCGCGTGCAGGCCGTTAAGGAGCTTTGTTTCTATATTGCTCCCGGGCAATCGTTCGGCCTTTTGGGAGTGAATGGAGCGGGCAAATCTACCACTTTCCGATTGATCACCGGTATCGCAAAACCTGACAATGGCAGGATTTGGGTATCTGATGTGAATGCAGTAAAGAAGCCTACAAAGGTGTGGTTGTTATCTGTAATATCCGTGTAAACTATGTACTGTACAGCTGGGTTTTCGGAGGGGGAGAGGGGCGGTGAAATCCTGTCAAAAAAGGGTTTAAGCAATAAATATAGTCTAGCGGGCGCCTGCGACCTTTTTTATGTCGAAAATGTGAATTTCAGCGATATTTCTTTCATTGCGACTAAGTTCAGGTTACGAAGCACGTTAAAATAAAAATTCTTGTCAAAATCCTGTCTGAACTGCGAAAATGCCCTTGGAAACCCATTTTTGCTTTAAAATTTGAAAAAGACGTTTTGTTCCACAAAAAACTGCTAGAATGCATTATTTTGGGCTAAAACTAGACAGGAAAACGTTATTTTTCGCAGAGAAGACGTCCAGAACCGTTTTTCTTATGTTAAAATCCCTTTTTGGGGCTTTTGAAACCCTATTTGGGTTTCTACCGGTCTCGATTGTTTAATTCTGGCTCCAGTTACTGCTCCAGTACAGTATTGCAGTACTGGGCGTCCTGAATTTTTTATGCACGTTGGAAATGGAACCCAGAATAATAGGACAGCCTTAAAAACCACTAGTGGTAATTTCGAATATCCGGTCTTAAAGATAAATCTCCTTTTCCACAGCTGCGGTAATAACCTTGAACAAACTTTCACGAATGTTGCAGGGCGGAGCCAAGCTCGGTTACTGTCCCCAGTTTGATGCGCTGCCGACTGCACTGTCTGGAGAGCAGATTCTGAGAACAATGGCTGCAATCAGAGGGGTGCCCTATGCAGAGCTGGACAAGGTGGTCAACTCGGTCATCGGTGCAGTTGGCATTGAGAGACTGTCCAAAAAACCCATGTCCACTTACAGGTCATCCATTCTTTTACCACTAGTTTTTCTTCCATGAGCAGCAGAACAGACTGAATGTGAATTTAGTGGGGGCAACCGTCGTCGGCTGTCGGTGGGAGTGGCGATCATCGGACTGCCTCTGTTGCTGCTTCTGGACGAGCCGACTGCAGGAGTGGACCCGGCAGCCAGACTGGCCATCACCCTCCTGCTCCACTCTCTCAGAGAGGCCGGCTCGGCTGTGTTGCTCTCCTCTCACAGGTGCTTTCTGCTTTATCAGCACCACACATAGCCGGTCTTTCAGCATGGACGAGTGTGAGTGGCTGTGCTCTCGCATTGGCATAATGATCGAAGGCAAACTGAAGTGCATCGGCTCTCCGCAGCACCTCAAAAGCAAGTACGGGGTCGGCTGCTCTCTCCAAATCAAACTCACTTCCTCTGTCCAACTCGAGCCGGTCAAGAAGCGAGTCACTCAACTCTTTCCCGATGCTCGACTTACAGTACGTATACTGGAATTGCATGCATGTTTAACTATGAATTACAGGATGAAAAGTGGGGCAGTGTGCTGAGCTTTGAGGTGGCTGGTTCCAGGAAGGTGGTCTGGTCCGAAATCTTCAACAAAGTCACTGAACTGGCGGCTGGGTGCAGTCTGGAATACTACACCATCTCGCAGCC
Source organism: Sabatieria punctata (assembly GCA_030248155.1). NCBI lineage: Eukaryota > Metazoa > Nematoda > Chromadorea > Araeolaimida > Comesomatidae > Sabatieria > Sabatieria punctata. Next base: position 50,334 of record JASANB010000832.1, on the reverse strand, counting down.
CACACTGGAGCAAGTGTTCTTCAAAATTAACCAGCCGGTCAACAACTGACTCACACGCAGTGCAACTGACGTTCTTCTGGAAGTACTTCAAAACTCGCCTGCTACTAGTTTATATATACTTGTGATCCACATGCTTGTAAACTTCCTTGTTCTGCTTGTTTTTCGTTCTGTTAGATTCGGCACTAAACTGCTCTGTTCTTCTGCATAAAAGATCTAAAACAGAATTACATAGTCAGGAAGGCCTAAAAATAGACTTGCCGAAAATTATGGATGGTTGCAGACCTTGCTTTGAGCTGTGACATGCACTACTGACGCAAGATTCAAAAGAACTCTTGGACATGGGCTGTGTGCATCACTAACATCAGATTCAAAAGATCTCTTTGACCCATGACATGCATTACTGACACAAGATTCACAAGAGCTCTTTGACTTGGACTTTGCGCATCACTAACATCAGATTCAAAAGATCTCTTTGCCCCGAGACATGCATTACTGACACAAGATTCACGAGCTCTTTGACATGGGCTGTGTGCATCACTAACATCAGATTCAAAAGATCTCTTTGACCCGGGACATGCATTACTGACACAACACCCACAAGAGTCTTTGACTCATGACATGCATTACTGACACAAGATTCACGAGCTCTTTGACATGGGCTGTGTGCATCATTATCATCAGATTCAAAAGATCTCTTTGACCCGGGACATGCATTGGTGACACAACACTCACAAGAGTCTTTGACTCATGACATGCATTACTGACACAAGATTCACGAGCTCTTTGACATGGGCTGTGTGCATCACTATCATCAGATTCAAAAGATCTCTTTGACCCAGGACATGCATTACAGACACAACACTCACAAGAGTCTTTGACTCATCAAAATCGCACAAGCCTTCAATGTTACCTGATATGTTATAAAATCGGTACGTACTATTGGTAATATAAGTACTTCATGACATCTGTTAGTATTCATGTAGCTGGGTTTTCGGCTGGGGGGGAATTTTTCTGATTTTTCTGAGTGCAAAAATAGGGTTTTAAACAGGCAAAAAACCTTATTTTTTATTTAAAATGTGCAAAAAAGCAAAATTTGCTTTAAAACGTGCAAAAAACCCATTTTATTCGACATAATACAGTAAAAACTAATTTCTGGAACCTTCTTTAGAGATTTTTGAAACACAAATTTTGCGTTCCGGAACCCTATTTTGGGCCTCCAGAAACCCTATTTCGGGTTTCAGTAACCAAAATTAGGGTTTCAGAATCCCAAACTAGGGTTCCAGAACCCTGTTTAGGGATTCAGTAACCCAAATTAGGGTTCTGAAACCCTAATTTGTGTTACTGAAACCCTATTTAGGGCTTCTAAAACCCTAATTGGGGTTCCAAAACCCTTTTCAGGATCTCTGAAACCCTAACCAGGGCTTTTGGAACCCTGTTTGCAGGTTTAGAAACCCAAAATAGGGTTTCAAAAAAATGCCACCCAGAATCCGGCCGGGGGAGGGAATTTTCTCCGAAAATCTACCTACCATTTGGTACAATGCACATCTTTATCGGATAGCTACGGTTATGTACTACAGCATACTAACAAAACACATAAAAACTGTACATCTAGAAGACAAATCCGAATTGCTCCTTCAGGTGCCGTTTGTGTTCTAAATGCACTAATTTCATCTTTTAGAGTAGTAATTTGATTGACATACAATACAAAGTACCAACAACAAACGACAAGCAGCGCGCCGACATCTAGCGAGGAGCGCTACACAACAAGTGAATTGTCTGTTGGAGGCTGAAGGGCGTGTGTGTGTGTCACATGATGTATTCAGGCTCCGCCCATAGCTAACACCGTAGTACCGTCGACCTCAATCGGACCGGTGGGGGAAAAGAGCCGCGTATGTCGGCAGCCGGTGTTTAAAAGCGGACGTGGAGAACGCCACAGCGCGGTCCGATGAGGCCGATGGTACGACGGTATTGACGGTACTTTTTAGGTTTTGCCTGCACAAATCGCCTCCCGAGAAAAACGGAAACGGTGAGGACGTGCGGTATGCTGTGGTACACAGTGGTACACCAAGTTTTGCGGGTTTTCCAATGTCACAAATCGCCTCCCTATAAGTAGGAAAGTTGGAAAATCGCAAGTTACACCATAAGGGAAGGGGAATAAGCAGTACTAAGTTCAAAATTAAGAAAATGAGCGCAAGAGCTCATGCTGGAAACGATTTCTTGTCGCAAAATTGTTTCATTCAATAAGTCGAAATATAAAAAATCTTACTTTATTCAAGTCCATCCCTGGCAAGTTAAAGTTGAAGAACTCGTATTCTGTGGCCTTGTACACAGACTCCCTTGCCTTCCCATACCACGATGTTACCCATTTATCTACTTGTCATCACTGCCTCTTGGTGGCCTGACAACAAATCTAAATCTAAACTAACCTAAAATAGATTTGGAGTCGCGTTTATGACTGTAAATAGGGTTATTATTCTTTGAACATAAATCTCAGAAGTCGACTTCTAAATTGCAGGCAGCATCAGTACGTAGTGACAGTGATGACCAAAAGCACAAAATACTTTAACTTAAATAAAACAAAAGCAAGCACCATTAAAAATTTATATGTAAAATGCATGGGTATCAAATATCTAGCAATAAATAATCTAAATTCGAATGTAACTAGAAAATTGAAAACGGAGTATCACAAATGACTAAAACTGCACATACATACATACTGTATCACAACAGAAAATCCAAACGGTTGGTGTTATCTTGTGCGGAAAAAGATAGGGTGGCACAAAGCTGCCTCCAGTGCTATATATCAGCCTGTAAGTGACGTTTACGATATATGTGCATGCATAGTGCATGTAAGTGCTCAACTGCTGTTAGAATAGGCCCTTGTGCAGCTAAAATCCGACAATCAGATGAGATGAACGCAGCAAAAGCACAGACGAAAACTCCGCAATCATAGCCATTCTTCTGTTGTGGAACTTTTGGAAAGACATATGAGTCTATTGTGATGGCGGGATCTCATACCGTTGCCGAATTGCCGGAGTTACGGATATGCAATTTTTTGCATCCGGGATGTTGGTTGTTATTGTGCATGTTTTCTTAATTTCCAAATTGTTGGGAAGCATTTTCCATTTTTTATATTTTCCACTTTCCAACTTTCCAACTTCCGGGGAGGCGATTTGTGCCCGCCCGGTGAAAGCAGATTCGAAACGAAACACACGTTCAAGGATAACGAAAATAGTTCAAGAAAGCCCGTTCCAAACTTGTTTTGTGGTTTATTAGAGTTTCATAATGGCGAAACATCATCCCGATTTGATTTTCTGTAGAAAACAGCCTGGGGTTGCAATTGGTCGACTCTGCGAAAAATGTACGTTGTTTCGACTTCTGTTTCAAGAAAACACAGTTTCCTGTGTAGGGTTTTATAAATTTTATAAAAGCTGTGCCATCCTATGTGAACCGTAATCGATGCGTCTCGTCATGGGGTACTTTTCCATTTGGAAATCGGGCACTCCGGAGCATGTTATATAGGCTACTGATGCGTTTTCCAAACTTTTGGGGCTTTTTGAAAAATCTTGTACCCACTTCCTGGGCCGCGAACCCTTAGATCCTATCTGGCAAGCCAAACCCCCTCCCCTGGCCCGGACCTGTTGCTTGTACGGCTGTGGGAGATGATAATCACTGGAATGGAACGCTGGAATGGAATGGAACGGTCATGATAATCGCTGGAATGGAACGGGAATCACTGGAATGACAAATTAGACTGTCAAAATGCTCTAAACGCATCCATCAAACATTTACTAGACTGTATGGGTCACTACCCCAGCGGAACAGCGTAGAATAACACTTCTATTTGAATTACATAACGCATATGCTTATTTATTTATTTACTTATTCGCCCCAAACCACGTACATTTGTAAGAACATTACAAAAAATATGCAGAAACGACACAAGTACTGCAAGTAATGTAATACACATCAAGCTAGAAAGATGAACGCTTAAGAAGTGGGGTTTGGCCGTTTGAACGGCGTCTGACGCTGAGCCTGTTAAAAAGCGCTTCAATTTGACTGTTTCTAAACAGAGATGTGAGGTGTGTTTTTTCTATTGTTTTTCCGTTTTGTTCGAAATTTAGCAATCTAAAACAAAAAGGCAAACTGCTGTAAGAAAATTTGCATATAGCGTTTATTGATTGAGCCTGTCAGGGACTGTTTCATGGCTGTTTCCTGATTTATATTTCTGTTCTGAAAAGACTCAGGAACGCGCTAAAAAGCGTTAGGGATCTTAAAACCAGGCTAGGATATTCAGAACTTGCCGCCGCCGGTGCCCCATATGCCAGAGGGCTCTCCGCATTGTTGGTTTCTCAGACAGCTTCTGACATCATAGATCTTCTTCCCAACGCGGCATGCTTTGTGGAGTGGCTTCGGTGCAACGGCAGATCCAGTCGGTTCCCATTTTACCTACTCACTGTAACCAGCTTTTGGTGGCCTGGGTGGAGCTTTTTGTTGACGACCAACTCTTTGCGGCAAGAAACTTGCCGCGCCAAGAGGATGAGCGCATGACGTCGCGCACAGTGGCTATGCAGCCTAAACCACTACACCAACTGTGCCGGCTGATCTATTGTATTACAGTATTCACAGTATTCATTATTTTCGGCGGATTTTTTGTTCATGCTCCACTGGAAAGGAGTGTACCAGACCCGCACCCCTGGGTACAGTACTAATACATTGTGCATTCTGTATCACTAAAATGACAAATTTCAATTGAATCAGAAACGTTTATCTTTGGTAAGAACAGAGAAATTGCACTAATTACAAGTGTACTACTTAGAAAAGCGGACAGTATGAGACATTCTTAACCTTTCGTTTATTAGCGCAAAAACGTCTTTGTATACCTAATCATCGATGAACTTGAACTTGAAACTTCAAGACTTGAAGAACGGCTTTGTATACCTAATCATCGGTCAATCTTATCGATTTTTTCAGGTCAGTTTTTAAGTTCAACAGCGTTTTTTGGTCCTAATTAGTATTGGGTATTGGAGCATAAAAAAACCCAATACCCAATACCAATACCTGGAAAACACCCCAGTACACCCAATACCCAATACCAGCTCGCACTCTACTAAAAACACTCAAAAATCGAAAAAAATCGCAATTTTTCGGCTAAAAATAAAGGCCTGCTGTTTTACAGGCGTTTTTGGCAATTTTTTTGCCTGAAATTGCAAACAATCGGAAGAATTTGCTCAAAAAATTACTTGCCAGAAAATCGGAGGGGGTTGGAAAAATAGTTTTGGGGGTCCCCATCCAGGGTTTCAATTTGGTCCATTTCATACATACATGTACTAGGGGGTTTGGGGGGTTACCCGTCTAGCTGAAACGGCCAAACCCCCCTCACCCCATACCCCCGAGACAGGTTAAGGGACCACCCCCCCCCCCGACCCAAAAATACAAGTACCAGTAGTGGCTCCCAGTACTAACAAACTGGCTCAGAAATCACTGATTTTTAGCCTAAAATTCGCTTGAAAATCTTTTGGGAACCGAATTTGGCGTTTCCATTACTGATATTTAAGAAAACTCGGTGTTTTTGGAAGCCCTTTTTGTCATGTTGTTTTGCTTGTTTTTAGTTCTAAAACGCTATTCGGCAGCTTAAAATAGTGATTTTTAGCGTCCTTACTGAAAAAAAACGTGCTAAAAACGCATTTCCAGGCGTTTTGGAGCTTTTTGAAATTTGGGACCCCTCTACCCCCGACCTGCCAGAACCCCTTTCCCTCCCCCACGCCGGCTGGGACCTGTTACATGTATGATTTCAGACTACTGTGTGACTAAAATCCAACATAAAACCACTTTTGTTTCATCTGTTTCACAATGCAGGGGGCTTGTAACTGAGAATATACATACATTGTAGTTTTCACAAAATCAAACTACAGTAGAACGCAAACCTGCATTACAGCCATTTTTACAAAAGATGACATTTTTTCGGCAACAGAGAGCGTAAAAATTTTGTTGCAAACTCCAAAAATTTTGGAAAATTGGGGAGGGTAGCCAAATCATTACGTAATTAGGAGGGGAGAGGCTCTGCAAATTATTACGACCCATCGCCAGGGGTAGGTGGGTCCGAAAACGGATAAAATTCCGTGACGTAATTTTTGGATGGCTTGTTACAGTGTTTGATTGAGTGTAGTGCCGCCATAATCGCGTTAATTCTTCTTAAACAATGGAGAACATTTCTTGTCAGCTGCGTAGTTTTGTTCAGATTCCCAGTCGATTGGTCCATTCCCCCCACTTGGAAGACTTGATTTCCTTAGCCTAAATCTGAAGTTGCACTTCACGCTTGAAAATACGGCTTATAGTCGGGGTTGTCGACATGTGGAGGGAATAAGCCTCCCGCCTTCAAATCGAACATAACAAACTTCCAGTACCAAAATATCCCAATCGCAATATTTTCCGACGGGATAGTGACCCGTATTTTGCATACTGTCTAGTGAACAGTTGCTGGATGCGTTTAGAGCGTTTTGACAGTCAAATTTGTCATTCCAGTGATTCCCGTTCTATTCCAGCGATTATCATGGCCGTTCCATTCCATTCCAGCGTTCCATTCCAGTGATTATCATCTGCCTGCGGCTGTACGCTTGTGCGTACGTATAGGATTGTGTGTTCAGGCGATGGCAAGTGTGTGATCTGCGACTCTTACGTTCGTCCGTGCACGCTGGTGCGTATCTGCGACGAGTGCAACTACGGATCGTATCAGGGCAGATGTGTGATTTGCGGTGGTCCGGGGGTCAGTGATGCCTACTATTGCAAAGAATGCACCATCATGGAAAAGGACGTATGTTTTTCTTTGTTTTTCTCTCCTATGTAGCTCTCTTTTCTTAACTGTTCTATGTTGCAGAGAGACGGGTGCCCTAAAATAGTAAATTTAGGCAGCGCCAAGACGGACTTGTTCTACGAGCGCAAGAAGTATGGCTTCAAGAAGAAATAACAGATGGCATAAATGTAACAGGAGGAACTGCCCTCCGGCGCTGTCTTGCTTCCAGCTGTCGTATTGTACTGCTAAAGCAATCTCTACGGGCCATTGTAGTTGATTGAAACCGTCAGATTGTGACTATTCTAACTTGTCAGCGATCTCGAGGTCTGTCGACCACCTGTTGCATTCCTGCCCTGCAGTTGCAATATCTCTCTGCCTGTATCGTTGTTTGTATTTCCGGTCACTGATAAAATTTAAAACCTGTTACTGATATCAGTTCGATTGTTGCTGTGTACTGGCACCTGAGGGCTATTGTGTTTGCTGCTTACTTTTCTTCAGTATACAGAATGCTCTTTATAGCCATGACTTACACAGCTCCTGTTTCTCGTTCGAAGCCGTCTGCTGTTGCCGCGAGACTGGCAGCTCGACACGCTGTTCCTCCTGGTGCCTTTCTATCGATAATAGTTAATGGACAACGTTGTCCGCTTTCAGAGCGAGTCTACTTAAATCAGTCGGATCTCATACATGACGTGCTGTTGGCTTTGCAAGGTCTGGATGGCCATCATATTCGCTTGAGCCCAAAGAAAGACCAGTACATCTTTAACCAAGCCGTAAAGTCTAGGAATGCTCGCGCAGTCAAGTTTACTCGGCATTGCTGCAGGGCAGGATACGACGTTCCGACCGGGCAATCTGCACCGAACTTGTCAGCTGTGGTTTGCGTGTCTTAAGAATAAAGGAGTACTGTATGTCGGCTACTAAACGGCAGGGAGTTATCGCAAAGGTAGCTTCTTTAACATGCATTTTGCGAGAAAGTCAGCTTAGGATGTTCAAGCAACTTTTTTTCGTGGACCCGGCTGGTATCCAAATATGTTAAAATAGATGTCAAACGTGTCGATAATAGTACAGTGTAACGTACAGTACAGTGTAATTTATGATAACGTCTCTAATATGTTTTATGTAAATTCAAGCATACGGCAGTGTATGTCGTCCTAACTGTGAAGTTACTGATATGCTCAATTTGTCTTTAATCAGTCTCTTGCATTCGCTGTTGCTCATAAAGCTGTTGCCTTTGGCCACCTAACTTGCGCTGACGCTGTTAGGTTATGGGCCCCTCGCCGGTGTCCTTTTTTCTGTTGTGACTCACTGTCCCACTTGTTCCAGTGATGGCCTCCTCAATCCATCAAATCCCAGTTCTCAAGCTGACGAACTGGTCAACCTGGAAAATTCTGGCTGAGAACTACCTGTCACATCAGGAAGCATGGCAGATTGTTTTGGGACAAGAACGCGAGCCTCAGCAAGCCGCCGTCGCCGCCCAGGCAGACGCCGAAGATCAAGCAGCAGGCCCCGCCGGACCCAACGCAGCCGTCCGCAGCTTCAGAAAGCGCCGTCACCTCGCCATGTACATACTGGTTAGTGCTTTGTCACCTGAAGTAGCTCGGGTCATTCATATTGACGACACAAAAGACCCTGTTGCGTTGTGGACAAAACTCTGTGACCATTTCGACCGTCGGTCTGATTTGGGTGTGGTGCAGTTGTTGAGCGAGTTGCACACGCTGAGTTTTGACGGCAAACGCGCTCCCAGTGAATGGTTAGCTGACCGCCAAAAGATGTACGACAAGTTAGGGGCGCGTGGTCAAGCGGTACCAGAATGGCTTCAAGTCGGTCAGGCTATCGTTCAGTTGCCGCCGGGCTGGGAGTCCATTCGTTCTCTTGTGGCACACGCCAGTGCTAACGCTCCCGCCGATCGACCGTATACCCTTGCGCAGTTGGGCGTGCAGCTCGATGATGAGTACCGGTTGCGTACTACCAGCAAAGAGACTGCGGCGTTGTCTACTCGGGCCGGTGCGGTGCGAGCAAAAAGCAGAGGCGGTAAAGTGAACACTGGCCGTAAGCCTACACGGCAGAAGCAGCAGCCACAAATGCAAGGTGCAAGGGTGTTTAAGGGCGAGTGTTTCAATTGCGGTGGGCGTGGTCATCGTCATCAGCAATGCCCTACACCTAAGTCGAGACAGGTAGCTACCGCAGCACAAGCAGCTGAGGAGTCCGATGAGGCGGTTTCTGTCCTGGCGGCACACACTCGTGCTGGCCGTCACGCGATTGTGCTGGACTCCGGTGCGTCCCAACACATGACCACTCACGGCGACCTACTGCTTAACTACAAGCCGCTGTCTGACTGTAGACCTGTTCGCATCGCAGATGACTCGACCATTTTCGGTATTGGTGTGGGTGACTTGCCAGTTACCGTATCCTACAATGGTCGTAGTACACAACTTTACCTGACTAACTGTTTGCATGTGCCTAGACTGAGCTCAACTCTCTATTCTGTCAGAGCCAGCGACTCACGTGGAGTCTACACTCTCTTCAAGGACGGGAAGGCCCGTCTTTTCAACCGCAACGACCAGCAGATTGCCGTGGCTCTCATTCGTGCGGGCACTTATGTTCTGAGTGCTAAGCTGTCTGGTTCTGCGTCTGTGCATTGTGCTCCCAGAAAAGAGGTTGTGCCTGAAACTCAGTCGTGTGGCATCGCAGTTTCTACGTTCACGCAAAATGGATGCCCCTCTCAACAGACAGTAGGGGCCCGGAACGGTCAGGTATCGTATAATTTGTCCTTGAAGGCTGATCCAGAAGTTGTAGACGCCGTCTCCTCGGATCGCCGCAATCGGTCGCATGATGGTGGAGACCTGAAACAAAAACAACCCATCTCACTTGGTTCCGGATGTCCCTCACGAGTAGGGACCCCAGTCGGTCAGGTATCGTGTAATTACTTCTTGAAGGCTGATCCTGAAGTTGTAGACGCCGTCTCCTCGGATCGCCGCAATCGGTCGCATGATGGTGGAGACCTGAAACAAAAACAACCCATCTCACTTGGTCCCGGATGTCCCTCACGAGTAGGGACCCCAGTTGGTAAATCGGTTAGTCAAACTAATTTACCCAGTGCTCTCGTGTCCATTTCCGCTGACGTCTGGCACCGCCGGCTTGGCCACCTCGGTCGCTCTGATGTGCATCGTCTACTCGCCGGCTCAGTTGGTGGTTTGAAGCAGCTGTCAACGCGTGAGACTGTGTTTTGTGATGCCTGTGCCGAATCCAACATCAAACGCCAGCCATTTCCAAAGCGAAGTCACCGCCGTGCCAAACGACCCCTGCAATTACTACACACCGACGTATGCGGACCACTTACACCTCAGTCACTTAGTGGTAAACGCTACTTTGTTTCTCTTATTGATGACTTCACGCGCTATTCATTTGTGCAGTTTGTCAGTCAGAAGTCCGAAGTGTGTACTGTATTGCAAAAGCTATTGTTGCGCCTTGAAAATGAGCAAACTGCTAAAGTGGGCGCTATTCGCTCTGATCGGGGAGGTGAATATTTGGGGTCTAAGTTTGTTGCCTGGCTTGAGAGCAAAGGCATACGGCACGAGACTACGGTACCTGATGCTCCGCAACAGAATGGAGTCGCTGAGCGTTATAATGGCGTGTTGCTTAACAAAGTGCGAGCGATGCTCTCTAGTTCCGGTTTTCCAAAAACATTTTGGGCAGAGACTGCTATGTGCGCAAATTACCTACGCAATTTGTCACCTACTGTCGCACTGAAAGGCAAGACACCACATGAGTTATGGCATGGGACAAAACCCGACATCTCTCATTTGCGTACTTTTGGCTGTCTTACGTACGCACGTTCGCTCCAACACAAGTCTAAACTGGCACCGCGGGCAGAAAAGTGCTATTTTCTCGGCTACGCACAGGACACAAAAGGTTTTCGTGTTTGGTTTCCAGACAAACAGCGCGTGCTGATTCGCCGAGATCTGGCTTTCGATGAGACGCGATTTTTCTCTGAGTCGGCTGATCGTCTCGTACAGCAGGAGGAGGAGGAGTGTGTCGCTGTACCTTCGCTCCAGCCTGAAGCAGAAGTGTTTCCCAGGCAACCTGAAGTACCAGAAGTTGTTCAGCAACCAGTCGAAGAAGTTCAGCCTCAGCCAGTCCAAGTAGTTGCTCCGCAGGTTCCAGATCTAGCTCCTCAGCCAGTTGAGTTAGATAATCGGCCAGTTCCTCAGCCAGTTGAGCTAGATAATCGTCCAGTTCAGGAGGAGCGACCGCGACCGCAACCGCCTGTACAAGATTTCGTCGATGCAGTAGACCAACTACAGCAACCTGCCGTGCCAGATGAGCCTGTACGTGCGCAGACGGAACCACCAGCACTGCCTAGGCGCTCCGCAAGAACCAACAAAGGCCGCAGCCCAGTTAGGTATGGAGACTGGAAGTACTATGCAGCAAATCAGGCAGTACAAGTAGAAGAACTGTCTGAGCCGGCTAGTTGGGGCGAAGCGATGAGTGCAGATGAAAAGGCGCAGTGGTTAAAAGCAGCACAAAGCGAGTTCGAGTCGCTGCAACAATTCAAAACGTGGGACTTAGTGCCGAGGCCTAACAACAGAAAAGTGATCGGCGCAAAGTGGGTGTTCAGACGGAAGGTAGACGAGTCAGGTGCTGTTAACCGCTACAAAGCGCGTTTGGTTGCAAAAGGATTCGCTCAAAAGTACGGAGTGGACTACTATGACGTTTTTGCTCCAGTCGTGCGCTGGGAAAGCGTGCGCGCGCTCTTAGCAGTGGCCGTCCTCAAAGGAATGGTTCTACACCAGTTAGACGTTGAAACAGCATTTCTTAACGGCGTTCTCGAAGAGGAGGTCTTTATGGAACAGCCTGAGGGGTTCCAGAACAAAGCGCACCCTGACTATGTATGTCGCCTCAAACGCAGTCTGTACGGATTACGCCAGAGCCCGCGTTGTTGGAACTCAGCCCTGCACGATGCTCTTACAGACCTACAATTCAAGCAAACAACAGGCGATAGGTGCATCTACACAGGCAAAGTCAATGGCGCACAAGTGTTGATTGGGGTCTACGTTGACGACTTGGTAGTGGCAAGCTCAAATACGCAAGCACTTGCGCACATCAAGAAGTTAGTGGCAGCGCGCTTTAAAATCAAGGACCTGGGTCCCATTCGCTACTTTTTGGGTGTACAAATACTACAGCAAGGAGATGAAGTTTGGATGGGGCAACCTGCCTTTGCTCGCAAAGTTTTGGAGCGGTTTTCTATGGCAGACGCAAACGCAGTCAAGCAGCCTATGAGTGTGGGAACTGAGCTACTTACAAGCGAGCCAGGAGCGCAAACTGTAGATCAAAAGCTGTATCAGTCAATGATAGGATCGCTCATGTACCTGTCCATTGCATCCAGGCCAGATCTCACTTTTGCAGTACACAAGCTTGCGCAGTACAGTTCCTCTCCATCCAGTGCACACCATCAAGCAGTGAAGCGCGTGTTTCGTTACCTGAAAGGAACGTTGGATTTGGGTCTCACTTTCAGACGTTCTGGTAGTCCTCAACTTACCGTTTTTGTGGATTCAGATTGGGCCGGCGACCCGACCACCAGAAAATCCACATCTGGCTACTTGTCCATGATGGCAGGAGCTCCTATTTCCTGGACCAGCCGTCGCCAAGACTTAGTAGCAAAATCCACGACCGAATCGGAATTCATTGCTCTCTCTGAGGCAGCTTGTGAAGTTCGGTGGCTTCGAATTCTTTTTTCCGATGTTGGTCATCCTCAACTCAAGCCAACCCCTGTCTACGAGGACAACAAATCGGCAGCTGCCTTGGCCTTGAACCCATTGTCCCACCAGCGGACCAAGCACATCGACGTGAAGGTTCGTTTTGTGCAAAGCTATGTGTCCGCTGGTTACTTGGACGTGACGTACATACCCACCGATCAGCAGCTGGCTGATCCACTAACCAAACCTCTGCCACATCCCACCTTTCAACGTTTTGTCAGGGAGGTGGGCTTGGGGGCTTTTAAGAAAAGCTAACTTATTTTACTCGTTTCTCTGCCTTATTTGTTCTGTGTTCTTAGTGATACTGTTGTGTAATGAATGAATTATCTGCAAAATAATGTTTTCGTTTTTCTGTTCGCTTTTCTATGTGATTCATGTTATAGTATCATGCTTTGCTGTCAGTAACTAATTGGTCTTATTTCCAGATTCAATAATTCCGTCTTCTAGTTCTGTTGCCCATATTTTATGTAAGGTAGTTGCTGCGTTATCAAGGAGGAGTGTCGATAATAGTACAGTGTAACGTACAGTACAGTGTAATTTATGATAACGTCTCTAATATGTTTTATGTAAATTCAAGCATACGGCAGTGTATGTCGTCCTAACTGTGAAGTTACTGATATGCTCAATTTGTCTTTAATCAGTCTCTTGCATTCGCTGTTGCTCATAAAGCTGTTGCCTTTGGCCACCTAACTTGCGCTGACGCTGTTAAAACGAACATCAACGTGCTGTTCGAACATCAGTGTCCCCCTAGAACGTTTCGACTGTCTGCAACTCTCAAAACACCCCCAGTCCAGTACCCTCAATTTTGGATCGGAAATAGGTTAATTTTGTTTGGGATTTTGTGCTGCATCTTTTGAGAAAAAATTAGCTTGCCCCCGCGTAAGTGCCAGAAGTTATAACGATTTTCGGGAAAAAAATGAGGCGGTATTTTTCGGAAATTTTTCAGTTTTTGTCCAATATCTCACGAACCGGGTACTTTTTGGAAGCGTAGAGTACAGCGTCAGAAAGGCCCCCTTACAGCTATCAAGCCATGTGCAGACGAATTCTTTTTCCAGAGAATTGAGTGAATGGTAATCGTTTCAGCGGAGACTGTCAGAGAAAAAATGGCCAAAGTGGCTGGTGACACAATTTTGACGAGGTGTAGCTCCGGTTCTAGGGGGGACACTGATGTTCGAACATGCACAGTTGGTGTTCGTTTGACATCTATTTTAACATATTTGGATACCAGCCGGATCCACGAGAAAAACGTTGCTTGAACACCTTCCCCATATACTGTTGCTAAGTTGACTTTCTCACAAAATGCATGTTAAGGTGTTCCACTTTCTCAAGTCATTGGTTGGTTTAGGCTGTTGGGTTGGCGATTGAGGAGCGCTTGGTAGGCTATTACAAAGCACTGGCGCAGTGCAGAGCAGAAGTAGGTGCAGCTCGGCTGGTTTTGGCGTGAGCAGTGCAGGTGCATTTCAGTTAAACGCTGAGACTCGCAATGAGGCTGGAGTAAAGCTGTCGCTGAAGCACGTGCAACTGATGATAGAGCCGTGGTCTCTGTCGTTTGAGGAGTTGCATGCTGTGCTTGGTTATTGCTGCGGCCTCCGAGGAGGAGAACTTGTGTCCGAACTGTTCAATCAGCTGGACGCCCGACTTGGAGAAAAGAATGAGCCCGGGTACCGATTATTGCAGCACCTCTTATCGGCCGCCTCTGCTCCATTCTACCAGCTGTTGGTTGGTTGGGTGTGCGACGGAACTCTCGATGACCAACACGGAGAGGTGCCGTTTGTTCTGGAAGCAGGCGTTGGTCTACGTCTACATAGCTTTTAGTTCTTCGTTAGATGTCACCCGACTGCCGCTGACGAAAAGATGTGGACTGACCGTTACAGTATCTTCGCTAGCATGTTGCCTTCCTTTCTGACACCGCAGCAAGCACAAATGGTACCTATTGGTTAGCGGTTGACTGAAGCAAGTGTCACTTGTCTGTGCGCTTGTGAAGGTTTTGTTGGCCGGCAAGTCGATCAATTTCCTTAATCTCATCTGCAAAGACCGAGACACCGTGGCGCAGTTGGATGCCAACCGTCGCAAAATGCATCAGACCGACTCTGACTGGCTCTACGATATACACCACCAGGTGGATTTTGGTCAGTTGCTCGATGTCACCTATGCCGACATAAGCAAACACCTGCTTGATGTGACGCGAGAGAACTACCACCTGGGCGACCATTTCAAGGTACGATCGAGCAGTGGTTTTTATTAGCTCATGTTGTTGTGTAGGCACTGCGTCAGTATATGTTGCTGGGCCAGGGCGATTTCATGCAGTTGTTGATTGAGTCTGTCAGGTACTGGTTGTGTTGCTTTTTATCAACTCAACTACGCCAAATCTGGAAATACGATGCCGGCTATTTCCGGTGGCCGGTGTTAAAACGGTTACTGTTCGCTCATTTCTCAAGCTATTGACACATGGCTTAGTTTGTTGTGTAGCTGACACAATCGGCTTTCTAAAAACCTGCATAATTTTACTATTTATTAGCTAGTTTTGTGTGAAAATTTTTGGAGCTTTTTTTGCGACTGAAGGTGATCCAAAAATTTTCTCATTTCTGAAGTGGTCATAACTTTTGGCCAAAAGAGGGCTAGGCAGATACTGATAACACCACGCGAAAGAACCCTTCGTGTAAAACAGTACTGATTCCACCAACTTAATAGATTCTTGCCTGATAATTAGCGTGCCAAACGTGGTATGCGTTTTCTGCTCAATTTTCGCACTTGTCGTGCTTTCTGATGCCATAGACAGTTAAGCAGCGTTGCAATTCAGTCAGTGAGCACATCAATCGACGCGTTTTTGTCTGCTGGGTTAAAAATGTTTTGATAACCCTGTCAAAAAGCCCTGTCAAATGTAAAAAAAACTCGGTCACAAATATGTGACACTAACCTATAGATCTGAAATTCGGATTGCAATCCGAACAGGTTCGCGCAAAATCTACCTTTAAATGTTTGAAGCGTATTTTTGGATATGTTCGTCCACCACCAACCAAAAGCTCGGTATCCTTCTCTCCATACATGGGCCGGGGGTAAGGGGTTTTACCCCCTCACCGGCCCGTACCCCCTCGGCCGGCCATCCCCTCCCATTTTAATAGTTTGCAATTCATTCCGAATCGTTCATGTCGAATCTTTGAACGACAGAAAAAAGGGTGGGCTTTTCGAATGGGATAAATTCTAAATATGAAGCTTTGCATCAATGTTACTGACCGGATTTCTAAAGGCCTCTTTCTGGCCCTTCCACACCCTTATGTTTGTTGCCATGCCACGACCACGTTTCCCCATGGACAATTGAGATTTCTGCAAGTGACTCTGATTTTTTGCTAAAAAACGGCTTGTTTGGTAGGGAATTCAAAGTAATAGAAGAACGTTTCGCACACCAATTGATTCGTCTCGTCGTGCTGCATCAGAATGTTTGCTCAAAAGTTCTATTTTCGATGGTCTGTTGGCATACGTACATGTAACAGGGGGGTCTGCCCCCCCCCACCGGACTTAAGCCAGACCCTCCCCGGATGGTGACCCCCGAGACGATATTTCCGACCCCTCCAGTTTTTCTGGCAAGTAATTTTTTGTGCAAATGTTTGCGATTTTCGCAATTTCAACTCAACGAACTAACCGCTTGTCGATAGCTTGAGAAATGTGCGAACGGTATTTCCTGTTGAACGCCGGCCACCGGGAAGTGGCCCGCATCATATTTCGAAATTTGGCGTAGTTGGGTTCCCCTGGCTTTTATGTAGCAAACCGAGTAGGATTTAGTGAAGAGCTGGACAAGCCTGCAGAAGAAGTGTCCATTCATGAAGTGACAAGCATACTAAAAACAGCTCTCCAACACAGCAATGCTGCTTACCAGTCGTCCGACATCATAGATAGAGTTGACGTTCAACCGCTCGAGGTGCAAATTACACGTTTTTCCTACGTGGAGCTCGTCTTTACTGAAGCCAAACTTTTACTCTCAGTACCTGATTGCCCAGTTCAAAGTCAAGCGTTCTGAATGCTGTTTCTGTTACAGTCAGGCACTTAACGCCGTTTATGGTACCTAGGGTAGTGACACCACCCATGACCACATACGATACCGGCACCTTATATGGTACCACCACAGGCCTCGAACGTGGGGGTACCGTATATGGTACCACTATCCTAGGTACCGGTACCATATGGTACCGGCACGTTATATGGTGTCGGTACCATAAACGGCGTCAAGTGCCGACTGTATTAGTTCTTTCACTAGCGGTGTGTCCCTGTTCGTCTTGGCATGTACGTGTAATTTTCAGCTGTCGGAAGGAGAAACTGGCTGGGATATCTTCATGCTAAAGTATTGGCTTGATGGGCCTCTTGTTACGGTAAACGCAACTGCAGAGGTGCTATCTGCTCTGTACAGTCGGTTTAGGTATTTACCGAGTCTGCGATGAACATGTATGCGCGTGTGTTCAGCGTAATGTGGCAAATGAAACGCTCGGAGTTTATGTTGCGCAGGGTGTGGCGATATCTGTGTACTCAGTCACGTCAGCTGGTCAAGCAAGTACCTGGTGCGTGATGTTCTCATTCTGCCACTATAACTGTTAGTTGCAGAGGCTTGTCATCTCTTGCACTCAATGCAACTACTGACGCGCGAAATGTTGCATTTCATTCAACAAGTGACTTTCTTCTTTAACTACGAGGTGACGCAGCAACGAAATAAAACTGGTGCGGTGCACCTGATTGACTTCAGGTATTGGAGACGGCTTGGCTGCAGTTTGCAGAGCAGTTGGCGCATGCAGAAGACTTGGATCAGATAATTTCTTTCCATCATCAGTACCTGCAGACAGTAATCGATCAGTCTCTGTTGAGCGGAGAATCAAGAGTAAAGGTGCTTCACCTACACTGTTTATCTCCAAATCAGTTGCTAATTTGAGTGCGATTACTAGTTGGACAGCCTGTGCTAAGACGGCTACAGGCGATTTTCAGCCTTTCATGGTCTCTACAAATTTACGACAAAATAAACTCGCTGAGTATGCGCATACATGTGCCGGAAAAATCCGGAAAAAAGTTCAAAAATTTCTTAAATAAGCAAAAATTTTCTCCTTATGGGAGGGGGGTACGGCCGGCCGACGGGGTGGTATTGACCGGCGAGGGGAGGGGGTAAACCCCCTTCCCCCCCGCGGCCCATGTATGAGCATGCGGTCGTGCCACTCCGACAAAGTGAATTGAGTTTCGAGGGCACAGATTTCTCGACCAGAGCATGCCGATGAATACCTACTATGTAGTCCACCTACATAATTTGCCAGTTACTGATTTTGCGAGCAGCAAAAATGCCTTTAATTTACCGGCACTCCAGTTTAACCAGATTCATCATTTCAGGAGCTAAGAGGGCAGCTGGATACCGTGCTGGACAAGATTAGTAAGCTCTACGAACTATACGAGCAGTTTTCGAGTGGCTGTCAGCGAGAATTGACTCGTCGCATGGAATGGCGAGGCTGTCTGGAGCGCAGAAACGAGGAGGGCGCTTGGGGAATGAGCGAAGAGGAGGAGGAAGAGCAGCAACAGTTGGCCGACCAATTTGTGCACCTGCTCACCACCGATTTCACCTCACCGGTGGATACCTTGCTCAAACAGTACAGGGTGAGTTGGTGCGTAGTGAGTGAGTGAGTGAGTGGCAACCTGTTCTAACTGCAGGTGTCACTGGAGCAGCTGCTGCTCTGTCTGGCCAGCAACAGCGACCACCGTCTTCGTTCGTTGTGCACGCGGTTGGACTTCAGTCGCTATTATCGCCAGCTCCAGCCGCGTCTCGCCTCTTCAATGACCTACAGCAGATTGAGCCGATTGCCGGCGTCTGCGGTGGCTCGGTGACCTGTTACTCTGTCCAATTGTATGTACTGTTTTGGTTGTGCAAAGTAAACAAAATCTTCACTTTCACTTCAACAACAAGCAACAGATAACTCCTATTTAGAAAATCATCTTGTGTGGCAATTGATTCTTCTGAAGCGAGAAGCTGGAACCTAAATATCCGAATAGCATCTTTTTGTCGGCGTTTTTCCGGATCGCTCCCAAAACTGCGCTGTCCACTTCTTTCTGATCGTTCTTCCGTTGATCAGTTACCACGTATTCCTGCACAAAGCACGTCACACTTACAGCCACACTTAACCAATTACAATCGGTCTATCTAGATGGCCCGTTTTGTCCTACTTACAAATACTGTAAAACAGTTCTGTATTTGAGCCAAATTAGCGTTACTGAGTAAAAGTTCCGTTTATGCGATTTACAGTGCCAGACCCCTATCTCTAAACTTGTCGCTCACAGCCAAACTTATGCCCTTCCCTTAAGAAACCTCTGTTACGTGTACGGATAAACAGCATATTACGTCATAAACAAACAAACAAACCGTGTTAAAACGCATTTCCAGGCAGGTAGTGGTGCAGTTCTGGCACTTTATGCCTAATCTAAGCGTGTATATAGGTTTTTAAGCGCAGTAGCCGCTTAGATCGCCTAGAAATGCATGCAACGAAAAAATTCTCGAAACGAAAAATTTTGAAAAAAAGCAAAAATGACCTTCAAACAATTTTTACACCTCTAGTGCCAGGCAGGATTTCATCAATGGAGGGTGTCTAAAATTTCCAAAAATGCACCAAAACGGTTTTTGTGGAAATGGTTTTTGTTCTATTTAATAAAAAGGCTAAAAATCGCAACTGAAGCAGCTATACCTGCAACAGGTCCGGGCCGGCTTGGGGGAACGGGGGTTTTCCGTCAGGTAGGGGTTGAGTGAGGGGGGTAGTTTACCCATGGCCAAGACGCGACAAGGCGCCACTAATGATTTTTCGAGCCAGTTTGTTAGTACTGGAGCTACTACAAGTATTTGCACTTTCGGGTGGGGGCCCCTATACCGTTTCGGTGGAGGGGTAGGGGGGTGACGAGGTTTTGTTTGGCTTTTCTAGACAGGGGTACCGACCAACCACCCGGTACATTTACGAAACCTCAGTTTATGAAACAGTCTGTTACCGACAAAACCTGACCAGAATTTGGCTAAAAAATTGGTTGCCATAAAAAGCAGAAGGGCGCTAAAACGTCTGAACTGGGTGTCTGAGCTGTGTCGGGAAAAGTAGAGCAAAGCTACCAATTTCGTGCTGGCGAACAAGTCAGTATCGTCCTTCTGGGCAGCCGTGCGTTTGGGTTTCGGGGCGCGTTTGAAGTAATCGTCGTTGAGATGCTCAGGCAGTTGGTAGTCACCCAGGTCGACCTTGGTCTTGGTTGCAATTACAAACGCCTGCGATATACGACGCATCGGACAGTTGTTGAGTTTGAGCGGGCCTACAAACGGCAGTTGCAAAGAGAGAAGAAGACTGACGCCAACCTACCGGTGACTAGCAGGAGTCCGCTCTTCTCCATCTGTTTCAAGAAGACGCAGCGCTTGCCTTTGTGTCTGCCGGCCAGAATGATCACAACTGTGCCCGGAGTTAGTGACGGACGCAGTTTACAGGCGGTGCTCTTGCCGCGCTGATGTTTCCTTCTTCTTGCTTCCGGAAATTCGCCCAACCTCTTTGCCTAGAACAAAGCTTAGCTGACCCCGGCTGAACGGCACGACGCATTTACCGGCTTCTGCTTGCGCACTTTCCGCTCTCCGCCGTTCTTGTCGCCACCAATCTTTTTCGTGATCAGAACCTCGGACACCGACTTTTCTTTTTTGACCGGCTGAAATCTGAGTTATACTCCGTAACCATACATGTAACAGCTCCGGGCCGACCTGGGGGAGGGGGTAGGGGGTTTTCCTCAGCTGGGGGGTCGAGGGGGTTTCGCCCAGACGGGGGTACCAAATTTAAAAAGCTCCAAAACGCCTGGAAATGCGTTTCTAGCACGTTTTTTCAGTAAGGACGCTAAAAATCACTATTTCAAGCTGCCAAATAGCGCTTTAGAGTTAAAAACAAGCAAAAAATGACAAAAAGTGCTTCCAAAAAACCCGATTTCTCTAAAATATCAACAGCGGAAACGCCAAATTCGGTTCCCAAAGGCTTTTCAAGCGAATTTTAGGCTAAAAATTAGTGATTTCTGAGCCAGTTTGTTAGTACTGGAGCCACCACGAGTACTTGTATTTTTGGGTCGGGCGGGGGTCCCTTAACCTGTCTCGGGGGGTGGCCTTTTTAGCTAGGGGGTAACCCCAAACCCCCCTAGTACATGCATGTCCGTAACAGACCCGTTTGCCGGAAATACGAAAATCGAAATACGGAAACACCGTATACCGAAGCGAAGGCGATTTTACGAACCGAGCTCAATCATGCCAAAATGCAATGATGTTCCCGTTACAGTACAGTGCAAGCAAAACGGAAGGTACAGCAATTGAGTAAAAATTTCCTCAAAAAAATGATAATTTCCTAGAAATTTCTCATAAAAAGGCATAAGATGATTGGATTTGGTTGATCTTGTTCATCATTTTTGCATGAATAATCTACAAAAACAGTTTAATTTTATTTAACATTTAGAATTTGTCCTAATTTTAACTGACAGAATCTACCCTATCTACTCACTTTTGCAAAAATTCCAGATAACGATCGGCCGGAACCGGAACTTATTCAAGCCGGCTTAAAAATTGAAATTGCTCTAAGCATAAAAAATTCCCACGGTGTGTTGCAGAAGACAACTTGTGTATTTTGTATAAGTTAAAACTAGGTTTAAGTGCCACAAAATATTCCTATTTTAGCTAAACTACGAGCATTTTGTACCAGTTTGCCCAGAAAGTACATATGGTAGATTTTCAAAAAGAAACATCCATTATTGAAAATTTCAATGTAAAACATTTGAAATGCCATCAGAGTTAATGTAAAAAACTAGGATCCATTTGGGCTAGAGCAAGTGAGCGATAAACAATACATTTTAAATAAAACCAGTGCTTTCAAAACAAATATTGCCGAAAACACAGTTTTTAGGTGACATTTTAATTGTTTTCAGTGAAATGACATGAAATTAAACAGACTTCCTGCTGAAGACTATAAAAAGCAAAAAAGTCCCGGTTCCGGGACCCCTTATCACGAACCGGTGACAAAAAATTGTTAAATTTATTTGAAAGACATTTTTTGTCAAGTTTTGTCGCCGGTGAGATCTCCCCCGCTTTGGGTGCATTCGTGCTTTAAGAGTCGTTATCTCGCCGCATCGAGTTTCAAATAGCAGCAAATTCGGGAAATATGAAGCGAGAAATTCAAGTTGGAAATTTTCATGCCATAGTTAAGCGGACCAATTTTCGGAAGGCTATATCTCTGGACTGGAGCGTCAGATCAAACAATGCTTGGAAGCTGAAAGATAACTCATCAATATTTTTTAGTGTGCCAAGTTACAGCTCTCTAGCTCAAAGTTTCAATTTTCTGAATAAGGCAAAACGGACCAAAACGCGATCTGACCAGAGAACGACTCTTATAAACGTGTCGTGCCGTCCAACAGATAAGTCGCCGATCGACTTTTGACTTTTTTGACACAAGATTTAATACGCCTTTATAGAAAACCTCCATAAACGGGAAATGGGACACCAAAAGGCTTCTTTAACATTCGCAAAAGGGATGACTCTCCAAAAATGAGACAAGTGACCAATTTATAGTCAATTTATTTATAAATGTGACGCTTCAGTAAAATTTCTCTAGTAGCTTCTGTATAACCTGTTTACGTTTATACCACCTAAGGAGTGTCATGTTTTCTTCTTATTGATACACTGAAGTCTGAACAACATCCAAACGATTGTCAGAAGTTATTTCCTGTAACTTTGATGCCCGAGCTCACATAAATGGTAGGCTTTCCTTGTCACCGTTCTACTGTAATGCCAAACTTTGGTTGCATCCATAGCAAAGAGTAAAGAAGCCAAGTGGGCAAAGGAGCGCAAAAAGCAAGGAACATAGTTATTTGGCCAAAAGGAATAAATGCTTACCGTGAAGGCCTTTTTCTTGTACACACCACGACGCTGGAACATGCGTGCTCTAGAAAAACGCATAAGACCTTTGGCCAGTTCTTCGTTCCGAGCTCCGCGAACCATCTTGCTGCAAGATTTCGGCGTCCTCCTACCTATAAACTACTAAAGTGAAGGACCACTTTAACTAAAATAAAAATAGCTTAGTAAGGATAATTAGTAATCAAATCAGGAGGGCTAGGCTGAGGTAGGCAAGTTTGTATGTAGATAAATGTTGAAATTACTTTTCAAAAAGGTTTGGGTACATGGCGGCACAAATAGAGATGCAACCGTAAACAGGTATCCGGTATGCCGGTATATAGGCCTACCTATTTTTTAGCTACAAAACACTATCCGGTGTGTTTTGGATACCGTATAGCCAAAAGTCGCATTTTCATGAGAATTTTTCTAGTTTTCGAGCGTATTTTTGGTTTCGCTTGCTAATTAACGCGATTTTCGGACTTAAGAGCCACATTTTCTAAAACCGGGGCGGGACCCCTACAAACCGCGGAAAGGAACATGAAAAATTCTAACCTATAGTTTTTATGTGGCTCACGCGTGGCCACAGATTGAAATTTTTTATTATGTCTCACGCGTGGCCTCAGATTGAAATTATTTACACAGTATACTCGTCTCGACACAACCAAAAATTTCTTTGCCAACAGGGTAACAGGTATTTGGAACGCATTGCCTTCTTCAGTGGTAAATTCCTCTTCTGCAAATGCTTTTAAAAGTGAACTATCAGGTTTGAATCTACTTGCATATACTAAGGGTCGGGCATTAGAAGCCGGTCGATCGGCCCAGCCCGTCCTTTGAATCTGATCGGTATCTACTTTACTTTTGTACTGGACGATGTTCATAAATTTTCTTCTTTCTTCTATGTGATAAATGGATAAATATGAAAAACATGGTAGAAAATAACACACCAGGAATATTTTCGCTCGAACATCACTAATATACAAAGTAGGGCCAAAACGTGTACTTTTTTGACCAAATTCACTGTTTCTTATATTTCTCTAGCATAGTGAAATGCTAACCAAAAATACGTCTTTGATTTTATTCAGAAGCAAAATTGCAGATTTCCCAGTTACAAGTACCTATACTTGTAATAATACACATTTTCCATTTCAAGAAAGGCAAAAAACTGCCATAAAGGTAGATCTTTGGGTTTTTCTAATTGATAACATGGTTTACAAAACCAAAAAACAGTACTGCGACCTTTAAAAGCGCGAAAATGACATGAATTTACTGCAAAAATATTGCTGATTCAGTTTTAACAACTATACTGTAACACTGCTAAAGGCTTACGCACCAAGAAAATAAGCAATTTGCAGTTGATTAACAATTTTTGATTAATTAATTAAAATTATTAATTAGTTAATTAATTAATGTAAAATAACTGGTTACTGTGTAAATCAGCATGGTGATGCTTAAAACACATAAACTAAGCAAAAATAACCGTTTTTGAACGAAAGTTTTGAAAAAAACCGATTTTTTGCGGGAAAACTGACTTCAACTACCGTAATCAACAGCTTTTCCATTCCAAAATGATGCGAAAACCTGCGTGTCTACTTGTGCCATTTTTGCCCCCGAAAGCGGGTCGTCGGTTCTCAAAAACTACTGCACCGATTTTAGTGAAATTTTCAATGAATAATATTTGAAGGAAACCAACCTAATTGCAGATTTTTAATCCGTCCGAGCTAATGTAGTTTTAGGTTTATTCAGCTTCAAAAATCGGATTTTTTGAGTTGGTGTCAAACAATGACCTGTAGCTCACGATTAATTAAGCAGATAGAGTTAATATTTTATACATTATATCAGCACACAACACGCATTACATAACTGCATTAACCGTTCATCTATCTGCATTCGTTCGAACGCAATTATCCAATAAAAAATTTTGTGCCGAATTCCCCCCTGTGCCGAATTACCCCGGCCTACCCTATTTATGCGGTATTATTATACAGTTTGAAAAATACCGTATACCGTATAATACCGTATCGTATAGCCAAAAAACCGTATAATACCGTATACCGGTCCCATCCAGTGGCGTATCCAGGATTTCGGACGTGACACTAGTTACCGGACGCGGGTCCTACCGTAGTAAAATTATAATGACGTCTTTCGTGAACATCAAACGTAAAACTACGGTAGCTGATTATAAATAATTCTTGTTTTTTATTTCAGAAAGGGAAAGTGTTAAAAGTATTTTTGCTTTTTGAATGTATAAGAACAAAAGTTTGTTGATGGATGCTATTTTTTGTGATCTTTTCATTTCTGGCGTCTGTTATAGTCAGGCAGTTAACGCCGTTTATGGTGCTGGTGTTGTCGCGGAACGCGAAGATGTCAGTCTTACTTTCTGCGCCGTAGTGATGGTTAGGCGCCAATTCTGTTTTTGCCGTGCCGATAAGCAAGCTATTCATTTGAGAATTGGTCGGCTGGTCAGCGGACGTGACTCATTCCCTTTGTATAGGGGAGTGGGAGCTGGTAGAAATAGGAATTGAGCGACTAGTGATCTGAGAAAATCTGAGCTATTAGGAGGGTGATTGTTATTGTATAGTATAGAAAACCTCATTGGCGCGTTCTTCTATTAATAGATAAACGTTGGTTTTTAAAACGTATTAGTGTAATTTCATTGCCATACAGATCGAATTGTCGTGCATTTACCGTTAGGTATCATTCCTGAAATTGTTATAAATTGGAAAAGATTTGTTCTAGGAGGAGAGCTACGTGATTCTAGTCATTCTGACATACGATGTAGAGCTATCAAGCAGACGTTGATTGTTTTGCCACAATGAGTGTTCAGTCTAAGTCAGATTACATCAAGTGCGATCTCTGTGAAAAGGAGTTTGCTAGTCGCAGCGGACGTTCTAAACATCGGCGGTCTATGCATCCAGAAGCAGCTCCTCAGCCTTCATGTGTTATTGGCAGAAAGCAGTGTGGCCTCTGCAATGGTAGGTAACTTGGTTACTAGTGATGTAAACGAGGCTCGGTTCAACTCGGAATAACTCGGTATTTTGAAAACTCGGGTACCAATCCAAATTGTAAATTTTGGGTCGAATGTCCTGAGTGCAAAGGTTGGTTTCATGATGTCTGTGTTGAGCGCTTATTGCTCTATATGACGGAAGACCGATTCATTTGTGGCCCTTGTCTGCTGTATCCCGGTAGTTAGGAAAATGATGTATGTACATCTTACAATGCATGGTTTCGTAGCGCCTAGCCTACGTATTCTGCTGTGTTTCTGTTCCGAGTATTCTTGTGCTGATCCCAAAGATTTTCCATTCTCATTCGGTGCGAAACATTCCGTTGTTGTACTGGTGCCAAAAACGTATTGGTAATCTGGTATAAGCGTATGTATGCTTGTTTAAAACGTTCCAAAGATTCCGTGTGTTGTTTGTTGTACTAGTGCCAAAAATATTTAATATTGTTTTAATTTCCTCTGGCATGTACGGCACCGTCGGGCGGGAGCTGTCAGCATCTCACGGTATCAACACGCACCGGCGCCCAGCAGCACGGGTAGGAGTGGCTGGCAGTGAAGGGCAACGTCCGAGACGGCGAATCACGGGGGTATCGAAAACGACCTCGAGTCTGATCGTAGGCCGTAAGGCCCGCCCCATACTTCGTGTATGATTCATTAAGAAACAGCTTTACTTTATATTTTATACGCATTTCACGGGCCTAAAGCTATTTTGAAGCTTGCAGAAACTCTAAGCACAAATTTACTTTATTGTGAAAGCTCCTAGTTGTGCTATGCATTCCAAAGATTCATAAAATAATCGGTGTCTGACTGTTATTTACAACTTGGCGTTGCACGGCGCAGTGATTGACGCTCAACAGGCGCCCTTGCGTCTTTTAGCAAAAGGACCCGCGTCCTGGAACTAGTGTTACGTGGATTTCGGAAAGGGGGTGTAAAATTTTGAAAGTGCCTAGTTGGGCAGCCCAACTAGAGTAAGAAAATTTAGCAAAATTGGCGTTCAAAAACGTGTTTAAAGCACATGCCAGGCTTAAAATTAACAGAAATCACAAGTTTTAGAAGTTTAAAGTGATCAAAAAATAGACAGTTTTGGAGGTTGGTACATTACCCATTAGTTTTGCTTATTTTTGAAAGGCTTTCTCTTCCTGTCTCCAACGTAACGCTAGTTTGTCGATGCTGGGCGGTCTTTTACTAAATGACGCAAGACGGGCAATTCAGCGTCCATCACTGCGCCGTCCAACGCCAAGTTGCAAATAATAGACAGACAACGATTCTTACGATGTTTGGAATGCAAAGCTCACGTTTGGAACAATTGTGCTTAATGGAGGTTTTTACAAGCTAAAAATAGCTTTGGGCCCTTGATATGTGTATAAAGTATTAAGATATTAGCAATGCTGTTCGTAGCGTATCCCCCATACAGTAGCCAATAGAAGCGTTTCTTAACCGTCGTCATCGACTAGTTGTTTCAGAAGATTGTGAAATCGCCTCAGCCACAGTCATAATCCCGTTACATCGCTGGTTTAGATCGGTGTTCTTGCAGGCAAGTTATAAACTGTTTGAAGGCACGCTTAACAACAGCTGGACGGCCTGCTGAGCCGGCTATCAGTTAAGTATCCTGCTGCCCAACAAACACAGTCCTGTCTCGTTAATCCGGCCAATTTGATCCATATTGGCGAATTTCCTGATTAACGATTTCAAAGCTAAGACTTTTCAGATAATCAAAGTCCTAATGACAGCTTTTTGTTAGTTGCGTATTTAGATGTACTGTTGCTAAGTAAATTTATTTGAAATATAATTTAATTATAATTTACTTACCAAACAATTTACTTGTATTAGTATATTTCTAAAAAAATATAATTAAAATTATACTTAAAATTTACTTAAGGCAGAAATTCACTTGTAATTTAATTAAAATTATAATTTACTTACCAAATAATTTACTTGTATTAGTAAATTTCTAAAAAATATAATTAAAATTATAATTATAATTTACTTAGCAACAGTATTTAGATGGTGTTGCAGACTGCTACAGCAGCAGTAGCTCCTCATTAAAAGCCAAAAGCTCACTGTCTGGAAGGCAAATATCCGGACTGATGTGGGCTGGATTAACGAACGATACATGACTGTAGTAGCAAAGTTCTTTGTAAAAGAGGCACTGAAAACGTCATTCAATCAATAATCTTGCAACAGACAACATTTTACAGTATGTTAACCACATATAAATTCAACAAGCACGTACCCGATCAATAACTTGTTGGCGCCAACACAACGAATGGAATGCCTACAGCTGAATCAAGATGGGAATTCACAGCACAACAATGCCCGGGCAAAAACACAACACAATAAGGAGGCACTACCATATTATATCAGAGGTCATTTTCCTTAGCACTGGGAGAGGGAGATAGCAAACAAGACCCACAAATGAAACGGTCCTCTGTCAAGTAGATCAATATCCGTTCAACACACACATCCAGACATGGGCAAAGGGGGGCTGAGGGGGGTTGGCCCCCCTCAGGCTCTGACCTACCCCCTCAACCGGCCGCTACCCCCCTCAGGAATTTTTTGGAAGAATTTTGTATAGAAAATTATGATAAAAATATACATGGATTAGGTGTAAATGAGCTCAGAATAGCTTATTCTTAGCTTATTTTAATGAAAAATAAGCCAGAAAACCTTGATTTTAGCCAAAAACGGACTTTTTGGCTTACCCCCTCAGGCGCTCCTAACCCCCTCAGCCCCCCAGGAATTGAAAATTCTACCCCCCTCAGCCGAAATGCTAGCCCATGTCTGCACATGCCGATGTCATGAAACCAGACTTTGCACTCAGGACACTCAACCCAAAATTTGCAATTCGGACTGGTAGATTTTTTGCAGTGCGCACAATATTCCGTCTCAACTGCATCCTCTACACGGGTCGTCCCTTCAAGTTGAAACGGCTTTTTGCGTTTAATTCGCTTTGGAAACACGGTTCTTTGCTGCAGCTGACGTTTGCGTATTGGGTAAACAGCCCGCTCAGCCTGTAAACACAATCAAAGCAATACTGTAATATATACTGTAAGAAGTTCCGTGAATATACTGTACTACGTATTTGGTGTCTCAAAAATGGAGACGTTTTCTTTTTGCTGTAATCTGTGCAAAATTTGGCCAAATAGGGTGAAATTTGGAATATACAATTGTAGATGCCAAAAATCGGGGTACCAAACTTTTGAGACACGCTGTACCTTCCCACTGCTCCAGAAATCGCAGTTTGTCGCTAGCTTTGAATCCTGCCTCCAAGCATCGAAGTCGGATTTTGAGGCGAACACCTTTATGATCACATCGGCTTTCAATTTGTGCACTTCTCCGATGTGCTTGCACAATAAATCATTAGTTGGGAGGACAACTAAAAAGTACAATGTACCCTATTATTATTACTGTTTATACGAGTTGTCAAATCGGTAACCGAGTTACCGTTGCAGAGGCCACACTTCTTTCTGCCAACAACAACACATGAAGGCAGAGGAGCCGCGTCTGGATGCACAGACCGCCGATGACGATTACGTCCGCTGCTGCTATCCAACTCCTTTTCACAGATCGCGCTTGATGCGATCTGACTTAGACTGAACAGTCATGTCTGCTTGACAGCATTACATCCTATGTACACAGAACACATGGCGCACAACAAAATTAATTATCAGCTACCGTAGTTTTTGCGTTTGATGTTCACGAAAGGCTTGTTTTACTGGGTATACGGTACGCCCAGCATCGACAAACTAGCGTTACGTCTACCTCCACCGCAAAGGGGGGTCCTGCTGGATGATTCCCGGCCCATTCCCCCCCCCCACCCGGCGCTGCCGCGGCGGGTTACTGTAATATTGCTGCATGTGAAACAACACAAAGCGCGCGAAGTTTAAACGACTTCAAGGGAGAAGTGGTAGTAAAAGCACTAAAACAGAACAGCTTAAATCTCCAAGTAGTTGCAATTTTTATAAATACCGATACCCGATACCCGGTATGCCAATTATTTTCAGAATACCTGCCTGCAAGTGCAAACATCCCTCCCCTTTGCTGTTATCAGGTACGGTGCAACGGCAGCTCCAGTTCGGTTCCCATTTACGTATTTACCGTCACCAACTTTTGGAGGCCTGGGTTGGGTCTGCGCCTGACGATTTTCCAAATATAAAAGTATCCCTAGAGACTACTGTTATTTTAATATATTAATATTAAAATAAAACTATTATTAATAGTGCCATTTTAATAGTATTAAATCTATATTAATATTAAAATAGAGGGCCTACTATTATATTAAATTAAATTAAAAATACAAAGAGGGGCTGAATATTAAAATTTATTTTTAATAGTATTTTAATAGCTTTTTAATAGTTTGACCTTGTTTGACAATGAAGGAGTTACCTACAATACTAGAATTTAAATCAGAATTTTACCTCAGAAAATGATAAAAACTGAAGGGGTCTGACAGCCCTCTCAATCTCGAAGCTTGGGAACTGTGGAACTTTTCTCAGTAATAGGCATGAATGACAAAAGGACCTAAATCTACGCAAGAACCTATGTAACAGTCTTTTCCTGTCAAAAATGTCTCTATACGCATCATTATTTTCTTTCAAATTTTAATGCCTAGTTTCTGTTCGAATGCAATTTCGAATATCTTAAAAGGTCATCTGCGGAAGGGGACGGGGTTGGTGGGTCTGGCGCCGGCCGGGGGGATCTGAGCCCAAATTTTGGGAAGGGGTTGGGCACTAAAAAACGCTCAAAATCGCAAAAAAATCACAACTTTCAGCTAAAATCGTCAAGAATCGCCAATTTGGGCTGAAATACAGCTAAAAAGTGCTGTTTTACAGGCGATTTTGGCAATTTTTGTTTCTGAAATTGCAGAAAATCGCAAAAATTTGCTAAAAAAATTACTTCCCAGAAAATCGGAATGGGGTCGGAAAGGTCGTCTCGAGGGAGGGGTCTGGCTGGCCTAACTCGAGTGGGGACAGACCCCCAGACTTCTCTGTTACATGCATGCTTAAAAACCGTGTTCAGACAAAGTCATTTTAAAAAGAATGGTCATGGATTTACAGAGAAAAATGCTTCTAAGTTGGATCTCTGATTAAATTTTCAAGTTACACTAGCAATTTCAAGCAAGAGATGTTGTTTCCCCAATTCGCTAAAGCGTGTCCAAAACTTTTTAAGTTCATTTTAGAATCTACTATTAAAATGCTATTAAAATACTATTAAAATTGTTATTTAATAGTATTAATATTAAATCTAAATTAAAACTAACAGGGGACTATTATATTAATATTAAATTAAAATTAAAATCGGCTAGTTCTATTATATTAATATTAAATTAAAATAAAATTTCACTATTAAAATAACAGTACTAGAGACGCATCAGTATAGGCACGCTCTGTAGGGCCTGTTTTCCAAACATAAAAGTACCCCTAGGGGACGCATCGGTGTAGGAACGCTCCGGAGGGCCTGTTTTAAGAAATAAAAATACCCCTAGGGGACGCATCGGTATAGGAACGCTCCGGAGGGCCTGTTTTAAAAACATAAAAATACCCCTAGGGGACGCATCGGTATAGGAACGCTCCAGAGGCCCTGTGTTAAAAACATAAAAGTACCCCTAGGGGACGCATCGGTGTAGGAACGCTCCGGAGGGCCTGTTTTAAGAACATAAAAATACCCCTAGGGGACGCATCGGTATAGGAACGCTCCAGAGGCCCTGTTTTAAGAACATAAAGATACCCCTAGGGGACGCATCGGTATAGGAACGCTCCAGAGGCCCTGTGTTAAAAACATAAAAGTACCCCTAGGGGACGCATCGGTGTAGGAACGCTCCGGAGGGCCTGTTTTAAGAACATAAAAATACCCCTAGGGGACGCATCGGTATAGGAACGCTCCAGAGGCCCTGTTTTAAGAACATAAAAATACCCCTAGGGGACGCATCGGTATAGGAACGCTCCGGAGAACCTGTTTTAGAAACATAAAAGAACTCCTAGAGACGCATTTTCCAAATATAAAATCATTTCTGACCTCTCAAAAACCTCAGCGGAGGGGAAAAATATATTTTCACACCAAACATAGAGCAGATAGCGCATACCGTAATCCGGCCGCGGCAGCGCCGGGTGGGGGGGAATGGGCCTCCTCCCCTGCTGGATACGTAATTCAGAAATTATACAAAATTTACCCAGCCCATTAGATATATTTACCGATCGCCAGAGGTCTTGGCAAACAGTAAAAAATCGTCGGAACAGCAAAACTTCCCGTTATTTCTGAAAATTGTGTGCCATCAGATGCTAACTTCTCATAGCTTTTTATGTTATGCTATAGACGCCATCAGATGCTAACTCTGCTCAACACCAACAGAGTCCGCCTTCCACCAGCAGCAAGACAGCGCGCTTTCCAACTGATCCGGGAATGCACTCTAAATCCGGGAACGTTTCTTCAACGTTTGCTTTTCTTTTATAACCGGTTGCTTGCTGTATTGGGGCGGTCTGTCCGTTCATTTCAACATTCACCCTAACCCGGTGTGGCACTTACTGTCTGTCTGTCTCTCTCCAGTTCGTCGGCAATCTTCTTTTATGTATAAATCCTTTCGGAATCACCGCAGTCCTTTTTGGGGAGAACCACAGTTCAGAGAAACAGAAAAGCTCAACGTTTATGTTTGTCTTTTTTGTGTTCTCCATGTCTTCACCGACCACCGTGTGTTGGCGTTAATATCTTGCTGTTTAGCGACTGCGGATTCTCATTTTTTCAACTATGTTGGTGATTCCAAAAGGTACAATAGACTACGCCGTAAATGCTATTCTTAACAATGACGGTCTTTCTTGGTAATGCATAGTATGTTCTTGATGATAGTAATGCGGTTTTTCACTAATTTAGACCCTAAATAGAGTTATAGCACGGTTTGGATAGCGTTTGAGTTGAGGAGAGGCTTGGTTGGAACTTTCTTCGTCACAGGTAGATTAAACAGTGTTAGTGGGTCTTTGCTTGGTTAAATCATTTTCCCTATAGAGTTGTTCACGTCTCGTGGCCCGGCGGAGCGGATGGATACAAGCAAGCAGCAAGGGACCGTTGTGAAAGCAACAAAGAACGCGTTTGCATATTAAGAGCCACATTTTATAAAACCGGGGCAGGTCGGCGAACATGAAAAATTCTGACCTATAGTTTTTATTTGATAAATCAATAGGTCTATGGTAGAAAATAACACACGAGAAATATTTTCACTCGACTGTCACTAATATGCAAATTAGGTCCAAAAACGTGTTTTTCCAGCCAAATTCGGTGTTTCCTTTATTTCTCCCGCATGCGTTGACGGATCGGGCTGATATTTTCAGTAGTAATGATAGGTGTATTGGGTATTGTACCCATAATATTTGAAGAGGATCGGCCAAGGTTGAGCTCGCAAATTATAATTTTTGGGTTCTGGTAAAAAATGGAATTTTGCAAAAAAGGTACATCGAAATTTTCGACCAAACTTTCAGTGTAGGTTTCTTAAGTGTCCCTCAAAGTAACCCTCTTTTCCCGTTTGTGGACTTTGTCTATGTTTCGAGAAATTAGTGTTCAAATTTTCATGCACACGTTGGTAGAAAAAAACCGGAATTGACTTCCAGCTTTTGTAAGAGCAGATGGATCTTTTAGCGTTAGGTCTCGCTTGAAAGAGCGCGCAATTGCCGATCGATTGGTTGGTCGCCGGCTAGAAACAAACCACTGAGTCGGGTACTGTAAGAGTTTAAAGTGAGCGAGTCGACCACACTGCAATATTTTTCATGTTTTGAGTTTTATCATGTTGTTATCATGACTTTTGCCTCAAATTGGGATTGAAAAGAGTACGTAAGCTTTGGAGAAAGCTCAGCATGCCTCTAGTAAACTATTTTGAGGCAAAAACCATATCAAAAAAGGAGAAAATCGCAGTATGCTAACTGAACTCGCCCACCTTTAAACTCTTCGAATACCCAACTCAGTGATTTCTTTTTGGTCGATGAAAACTCAATCGATTGGTCCTTTGCGCGTTCTTTAAAATGAGGTTCAGAGCTAACAGATCCGTCTGCTCCAACGAAATGTAAAGGTAAATTCGGGTCATCTTGTTTTTGGTTAGAAATTACTGTGCATTAAAAATGGATTGTTCTCGCGAAACATGAAAGCCGAATTTCTATAATTCTTGGACAGGGTAACCTTGTATGACACGCTACATACACTCCTTTTCACACTTTAGGAGTTTGCTTTGGTTCAGAGAAATTCGACTCTTATACCTATTAACAAAAATTGAAACCCCAATCAGAGTGTTGAAAGGAAAACAGTCTTTGAAACTAACTGGTAGTACAAGTTTGTCAGAACCGCACAGAAAACTCAAAAAACAGTTATGTCAGATGAGGCGTCAAAGAAACGGCCGAAAACTGCTTCCCCTAAAGCAGCAAGCGCCAGAATTGAAGCCCTTAAAAGAAAAAATCAAGACCTTATGGCCCAACATGTGAACCAGAAACCGGAACAGCATCAAGTCACCTTGATGCAGGGCTGTTTGTTTTCCGGAAAAAACTCAAGCCGGTTTTTTTCCGGTTTTTTTCCTGTTTTTTTCGGTTTTTTTCCAAAAGTTATTTTCCGAGATGACAGAAAAAAATTTTTAACAATCGCTTTTTATTGCAGAATTCAACGAAATAGCGTGAGTCTTATTACAAAATGCGCTAATTTCATGTTTTAGAGTAGTAATTTGATTTTAACACACCAAAAATACAATAATAAAAGTTGCCTGAAAATGGTACCAATATTTTTTGCGAAAAACAGCTAAGTTATGCCATGGAAATGCTTGTAAGGCTTCTATTAACGTAAATTCAAAGCATTGGAAGCGAATTTAACCAGTTATTGTGCCTATTTCCTTTAAAAACTTACTTGAGTTTTTTTCCGCATTTTAGTTTTTTTCCGAGCCCCTAGGAAAAAAACCGGTTTTTTTCCGGAAAAAAAACGAAAAAAAACCGAGGAAAAAAACCGACCCAACAGCCCTGCCTTGATGAGAATTAGGCGATTCTGAGAATTGAGATTTGTGGTATAATTTATTATTATTTGGTTGTTGCTTGTATTATATTTTTAGGGCAAGACCAATCGTGCTAATTAGACTCTTTGCTTGAGCTATCAAGTGGACTTCTCGCAACCCTGCAGGAGAATTTTCCAGAAATAATCGGCTTTGGCTGTTGAGAAAATTTTACTCTTGTGTACTAATCAGTGTAAATTAGAATGGGACCCTGTTTTACTGCCATTGTCTTGTACATTTGCACTAAACCTAGGAGGTTTCATAGAAAGCTCGGCGTGCCTTTAACGATCATTTTTCAAAAAGCTGACTATACTTGAAGAAAAGCCATCAAACAAAACCCAAATCTGCCAATGTGCAGCGTTTTCGAAAAGGTTCCATATCAATTGAGAGAGCCTTGAGGTGGCCAGCTGTGCGTTTCACATTCAGCTCTTTGAATAATGGTTGCTGAGGCGCGCTGAACCTTCTCCAAACTTAGCATTCACTTTCCATTCGGATTTCGAGGCAAAAGTCATGATAAACAACATTACAGAACTCAAAAACATGAGAAAATCGCAATGTGATCGACTCGCTCATTTTAAAGTAGAGAAATAAAAGGGAAGGAAATGAATAAGAAGCAAAAATGAAATAGAAAAAATAATAACACCTACTATGAATTAGGTTTCGACCACAAACCTTGACCTAATTCAGTACTTTATCAGTTAGGTCTCATCAGAAGGTTCTGATAAAGCAACAAGCAAAAAACTGCTTGATGGAAAAAACCTTTGGGATACAGGTAAAAAATAACATAAAAGCCACTGCATAAAGGACAAAGTAAAATCAATAAACAGAGTGAGGTTACTTACATACTCGCCACTGCTTGCGGAGGAGGTCCTCTGCCTTTTCGATGGTCGTTCTTCTTCCATGATGCAGACAGTGCCAACCACTAAGGCAGCCGCAAGAAGGCAGAATAACGCATCGAAACTTCTCTATCTTCTCGAATTTTCTAAGCTCAATCCATTGGCAGATGCCATAAAGTGCTAAAAGACATTACCTTCTCCAAACTTAGCATTCACTTTCCATTCGGATTTCGAGGCAAAAGTCATGATAAACAACATTACAGAACTCAAAAACATGAGAAAATCGCAATGTGATCGACTCGCTCATTTTAAACTCTTACAGTACCCGACTCAGTGGTTTGTTTCTGGCCGGCGACCAACCAATCGATCGGCCATTGCGCGGTCTTTCAAGCTAGACCGAACGCTAAAAGATCTGTCTGTTCTTACGAAAACTGGAAGTAAATTCCTGTTTTTTTCTACCAACGTGTGCATGAAAATTCGAACATTAATTTCTCGAAACGGAGACAAAGTCCACAAACGGGAAAAGAGGGTTTACTTTGAGGGACACTTAAGCAACCTACACTGAAAGTTTGGTCGAAAATTTCGATGTACCTTTTTTTGCAAAATTCGATTTTTTACAGGACCCCAAAATTTGCATCTCATTATAATTTGCAATCTCAAACTTGGCCGATCCTCTTCAAATTTTACAGGTACAACACCCACTATACCTAGCATTATTACTGAAAATATCAGCCCGATCCATCAGCGCATGCGGGAGAAATAAAAGAAACACCGAATTTGGCTGGAAAAACACGTTTTTGGCCCTAATTTGCATATTAGTGGCAGTCGAGTGAAAATATTTCTCGTGTGTTATTTTCTACCATAGACCTATCGATTTATCAAATAAAAACTATAGGTCAGAATTTTTCATGTTCGCCGGTTATTAGGGGACCCGCCCCGGTTTTATAAAATGTGGCTCTTAAAAGTGGTTGTGCTGTAAAATTATTAATCCGAATCTGCGGCTTTCTAGGTCAGGTCATGTGTATGTGTATAAAGAAGACTCTGTCTCACTTAACAGCATTGCAGATGCCAAAACAATCTGAAATTGCATTTGGACCACTTTGGTACAGACCGCCTAAACAATGGGCCACTTTGATCGGGAGATACCAACGACGCACCCCTAGGCACGATAGGCGGGCTGCGGTCACAAATCGCCTCCCCAAGAAGTTGGAAAGTTGGAAAATGGAAAATATAAAACATGGAAAATGCTTCCCAACAATTTGGAAAACATGCACAAGAACAACCAACCAACACATCAGCCGATGCAAAAAATTGCATATCGGTAACGCCGGCAATTCGGCAATGTTCTCCGAACGTGAATCCTCCTTCCGTTGCACCATCTATAAAGAATGGTTGGAGGTATTGTATTAGAAACGTGGTTTTGTATCTGTGGTGTGGATGGATGCACGTATTCGTTTCGTAAACTTCACTAACAGGCTGATATATAGCACTGATGTTTTCTCTTTTCTTTTTTCTATTAAAGTGTTTTCTCTTTTTGGTTATGGGGCGGTCCATAAACTTCGACGTTCAGAGAGCGGGGTGGGGCTGGTTGGTTGAACGTCGGAAAACGTCGCAGGGGGTGGGGGTTGGTATCAAAAACGTCGACGTTTTTAGGGCCTAAGAATATTTTGTCCGCAGCTTTATATTATAAGGAAAACTCAACTCAGTTCAAGTTTCCAACTCAAAATGGTACCAAGTTAACGGTCTAAAAGTTTCTTTTTCTTAGCTTCTACGGTACTATGTAATTTTTATTGTACATTTTTCAATGTCGGAAACAGTACCAAGTTTAGTCGGGGGGGTGGGGTGGGTGGGTATCTGCCAAAAACTCGGGAGGGGGATGGGGTGCCAAATTTTGAATTTTTGAACGTCGTAGTTCCTGGACGGCCCCTAACACTGTGACTACGTAACGTACTGACGCTACCGGCCAGGGATCTGAGCCCAAATTCTAGGGAGGGGGTTGGGCTTGGCGGACACTAAAAAACGCTAAAAAATCTCAATTTCCGGTTAAAATCGTCAAAAAATCGCTAGTTTGGGCTAATACAGCTAAAAAGTGCTGTCCTACAGTAGTCAATCTACGTATGTTGCGTTTTTGCCGTCAGAATTCAACCACCAGCCAATGAGCATCGTGGACTACTTAGAAGGCAGTGAAAGCCGTGAAATGCAGGGTGATTTGTGTGTTGTGTTGTGATTGATTGAACGTGTATGGTGGCACAGCCCAAACAATATGTCGGATTCAGTGTCAGAGACTGCGTGTACTCAGGTGTCTGATTTGGATCAGTTGTCGCATGGACAGGAACAGGCGCGACAACAGAAAGAGCGGAATCCGGCTGCGGCGGGATTGATCGGTTCGGCGCAAGTGGTCGAAGAGTTCAGACGGGTGGCATTCGAAGCGCTGACGGCAACCAGCAAACTGCAGCTAGAAGCTGTAGAGGTCAGAGCCAATAAACCGGCCTGGAAAATATACTTGCGGTGTGTTCTTGTTATTATTGTTTTGTTATTATTATTATTATTAACCATTATTCCATTGGGACCCAGGACCGACTTACACTTGTGTTTCGTTCGGTTGCTGCTCACTACAGTATGTACAGGGTGTGTCAAAAAAAACAACCCAGCAGATTTTTTGCTGTAGCAACCGCAAATCTCAACCGATTTGAATGAATCCTGCTTTAAATGAAAGATAAATAAATTCTTGAACGACTGGTGTAGCATTTATTAAGACGCGTTGCTTAGTTCCTGAGATAATTGCTTTCAAAATCAAAACAGAGATTTTGGCAGTGCACAACAGAGATTAAAACAACCCAGCAGATTTTTTACTGTAGCAGCCGCAAATCTCAACCGATCATAGTGAGTCCTATTTTATATGAAAGATAAATTAATTCTTGAAAGTTTGGTGAAGCTTTTATTAAGATATGATGCTTGGTTCCTGAGATATTTGCACTCAAAGTCAAAACAGATTTTGGCTATGAACAAGAGCGATTTTTATTATTCTGTTGCACTTCATAATAAAACCGATTCCTATGTACTGCTCAGGGCTAATGTAGCGAGGTTTTTCTGGTGCCACACATGCTTGGTTACTTCATTTGTAAAAGTCTTGTTGCCCCTCAGCAGTAGGAATCCGTTTTGTTGTGAAGTGCAACGGAATCGCTCTTGTTCACTGCCAAAATCTCTGTTTTGAGTTTGAAGGAAAATATCTCAGGAACTAAGCATCGTATCTTAATAGGGCCTTCACCAGTCTTTCAAGAATTTATTTATCTTTCATTTAAAGCAGGATTCATTCAAATCGGTTGAGATTTGCGGTTGCTACAGCAAAAACTCTGCTGGGTTGTTTTTTTTTTGACACACCCTGTACATTCTGTTTTAGATTGGAAATAATCTCTCAGGATGACTACCGGCTTCTGCGAGCGTTGGAGAAGAGTACAGTGGAACAGCGCAAACAGATGCTTGATGGAGCTCGATGCGCCTTCGGTCGCACTTTCGCCAACTTGCTGTGTCAGATATCGAAGACCGAGACGATAAGATACGTTGTTACCATCATAGATGACTTGCTGAGTGTAAGTTTCAATTAAAGTACATTTCAGAATAACTCCTTAAGGAAGCGTCGGAAGTGTTTTTACCTCAAAACAAAGTTGTAGAGGGGCCAGAGCTCTGTACTGTCGTGTAACCTAATCTGCGCAACGTTTCCTTGTAACGCTAATTTGCGCAATGGAAAAAAACGACGCAAGGCGATTTTAGGGGAGGGTGGACGAAAAATCGGGATTTTGGAACGACTTCGTTTATGGACGGCCCCAAAGTATTGGACGTACGTATTTACTATCCGATTTTTTCTAGCTGCCAGCTAGCGAGTCAAAAAATTCAAAATCGTTTGTGGAATTTACGGTACCGATATTCTGGTTTAGTTTTTTATCCAAAAACCGAATCTGGCATCCAGATTTCGTTAGCTATCTTCTGAAGGGGGTTATGGGTCCCAGTGTGGATGCCCAAAAATTGTTTTTGCTGAATTTTTGAAATTTAACACTTTAGACTAATAAAATCGACAATTCTAAATATAGTGATTACCTTCGTTTTCACCAAAAATTTCGAGAAATGTGTTTTCTCAGCATTTCAAGCATATCTCCAAAATTAGGCAAAATATCTCTGAGCTATTTGTAGCCGCAGATACTACTTCAAACCAGTGGCGTATCCAGGGGGTGTAGGGTGGGTGCACCCCGTTTGCGATGGAGGTAGGTAGAAAAAGTCTGTCAAAAATAAGCGAAACGGATGAATTATGTAACAAAACTGTCTATTTTGTGCTCAGAATGCCTTTTAAACGCGTTTTTGAAGGTTAAATTTTCAAAATTTTCTCGCCCTGGTCGGGCAGAA
Source organism: Sabatieria punctata (assembly GCA_030248155.1). NCBI lineage: Eukaryota > Metazoa > Nematoda > Chromadorea > Araeolaimida > Comesomatidae > Sabatieria > Sabatieria punctata. The sequence continues at coordinate 10,648 of JASANB010000832.1, read as the reverse complement.
GCCCAACCAGGCCACTTTAAACTATTGAAACTTGTAATTTCTGTTAATTTTAAGCCTGAAATGTGTTTTAAACGCGTTTTTGATGGCAAATGTTGCTAAATTTTCTTGCCCTGGTTGGGCCGCGGCCCAACCAGGCACTTTCAACATTTTACACCCCGTTTCCGAAATCCTGGATACGCCACTGCCTCAAACCATATGCTATCGATCCATAAAAATGGTGGGGTCATAGAGGGTGTACGGACACTTTTGGCCACTGAAACTAAACAATGCCACATTTTTACCTAAACCCTTTTTCTGTTGTACCGTGAACTTTAAATACAACTGTAGGCGTAATTCAGCCAAATTCCTCCATTCTCAAATACTGTTGTTTGTGAATACACATACACATTTACCATACACAAAAATACACATTGTTTTTTCAATGTGTATACCTACACATACACTACTGTTGTTTAATACCGAATTTTTCAAATGCGTATGCGTATGCGTATGCGTATACGCATTCCAATTACAAATGCGTATGAGTTTGCGTATACGCATTGCAAAAACTAATGCGTATTTTGCGTATTGCGTATGCGTAATGCGTAATCTCAGAAACAATAAGAAATTTCACTGAACAGCTTTTTGGGCTCTACAGTATGGTGTTTGGATGTCCAACTTCATAATCCAGGTTTTTGAGACATACTTGAGTGAGTCTTGATGATAAATTTCTGCCATCAAAGAATTGCACCATAGTGTGTACTGTATGTTTTCAAAAGGCAAGAGATGTGCGCTTTCCTAAACTTGTTACAAAATAAATTGGCCAAATGTTCATTTCCAGAAGAAGTCCAGTAGCATTCAAACATAGTAACACACAAGTGGAACAGTGGCGTATCCAGGATTTCGGAAGGGGGGTGTAAAATTTTGAAAGGCAGCGGTCCAACCAGGGTAAGAAAATTTAGCAAAAATTGCTTTCAAAAACGCGTTAAAACACATTCCAGGCTTAAAATGGAAAGAAATTACTAGTTTTAGTAGTTTAAAGTGGCCTAGTTGGGCTTCTGCCCGACTAGGGCGAGAAAATTTTTAAAATTTAGGCTTCAAAAACGCATTTAAAAGGCATTCTAAACACAAAATACAAAGTTTTGGAAAAATTCATTAGTTTCGCTTATTTTTAACAGACTTTCTCTTCCTACTTTCACCGCAAAGGCGGGTGTACCCCCTACACCCCCTGGATACGCCACTGCAGTGGAAGCACAAACAGATACCATCTGAGCATACAACACAACTGATGCCACCCAAAACCGTAGAAACTCTAAATTCAAGGATTTGTCACACGTTTCCTTTCCTCTTAAAACTTAGCCTCTTTTTTTAATTGTTAGCAAGCAGAACTTAGTCAAAGCTTCAAATTATCTCAGAAGATTTCTGGTACCCTCACCTCACACTAAAAAAATGAGGAATGACCATTTGGTAACAACTTTAACTAAATTTTTTCCAAGACATTCGAAAAGGCAGCTGTTTTTGGGACCCAATACGCATTACGCAAAAATATGCAAACTTTTGGCAGAATGTGTAATAATATTGCGTAATGAAATTCAAATGCGTATGTGTATGCGTATGCGTATACGCATTCAAAAATACAATGCGTACTTTGCGTAATGATATGCGTAATGCGTATACGCATGCAACAGTAACATACACATACACATTGAAGATTCAGATACACATTACCATACACAAACACTACTCGAAATGTGTATTTTTGTGTATGTGTATTTAAACAGCAAAAGTCGATAAAATTTCGAACAGAATCGTAAAATTTCGATGTTTTTGCTGCAGTAATAAACGGTAGATACCCTGATAAAGCCATCAAATGGCCTAAAGTAACTCGATTTTCTAAGCTATACAAGGTTTAAAGCAACAGACATTGAGAGATTTGGTTTTCCTAGCATTTATGGCTCAAAATCTACCAAAAAGACCCTGTGCATTTGCAAAAATCTGTAAATGAATTTAATAACTCTCTTTTTTGTGTTGTACATTTGTGTTCTGTTAGGGAGGCCCGTCTAGAATTGGTTGTTCATTCAGTAAGATTTTTTAAAAATACACTGCAAAAATAATTTAGAACCGTTTAAAATTGGTTGCGAAATGATTAAACAAAGCATAGCATACCATAGCAATTTTATGAGAACTTCAAGGGAGAGATGTGCACGTGCCGGGTTGAGGTAGATTTTGGCGGGCCCGGGCGGGACAGGGCAGGAATTTGAATTCTATCAATAAAACTAAGACGCAACTAAGCTCAAAAAACAAATTTCGGCTTGCTTATTTTACTCGCCAAACGTATTATGGCTTTGAAAAGGTTTTGTAGAAGTTGGGTCAATTTCCATACCAGACTGTTCAAACAGGGCCAGAGAACCTTGCGGGGTGCTAGTTAGGTAAGTTTGGGTCCGGCCAAGTAGGGCTAGGGTTTTCAACAGCCCACCGGGTCGGCCGAAAGTCGGGCCGGGCCATGCACATTACGTACTTCAAAGTATCAAATTTGTATGACTTGATTTTATGCTTTATTTGTTCCGTTGTGCATTGCTTGCTACTTTGCTTTTATAGTACGTAGGTACGTACATATCACTGTCCTAATGTGATACAGTACATAGTTTATTGCTATTATGGTGTATGTGTACTATATTGTGTCATCGGAACGTTAATGCGGGCCTTTGTCACATAGCTGATTTAGAGCTACGTAGCTAAGAAAGCCCGGCTGGAAGCGCTGAGACGATCGGAAGGACGTGCTCAGTCGTCGTAAAAGCGCCATTCCAGTTAGGTGTTTTAGCACCTACAATGTAGTCGGCCTATGGCCTCTCCGCAGCAATAAAATCGGCATAAGGAACCTGAATCGGCAAAAACGGTCAAAATTTTGGAGGGCCGTAATTTTGGTTGTTGGGCAGCTAGAGAAAATCGGATAGCAAATATTGTACGTACGTCCATGGCTTTTTGTCTGTTCTAATGCCTGGAAGTTGTAGCTTTCTAGGCCCGTTTTGAAAAGTCAGTTGTACAGAACAAGGCTCGACTTTTTCATGGACTGCGTCTTAACTTTCAACCGTTTTCATTTCAGTTTAGCCCATTAACTGAAAGTTTATTTTGTAATTAGAAAAATCAGCAACATTACGGGGAAACCGTTGTTCTTATAGCTGGTCACAGAATATGTTGCTTTTACTGTACATATCTGGTCTATTCATAGGACATGTGATGTTATGTCAACTCTTAAGTTGAGCGTTAGTGGGTTACAGTAGGTGGCTAACTTAATAACTGATGCAGGAAGATGCGACACGGGTGGCGGTGTTCAACGAATGGGCTAGTCGACAGAGGCAAAACGTGTTTGCATTGTTTTTGCCGTTGTTGCATAGAGACGACATGTTCATTGTTAATCAAGTCAGTTGCATCGTTGCCAAATTGGCGTGTTGGAGCGGTGAGCTGATGGATAGCTCCGATCGCACTTTCTACTTCAACTTCATCAAAGAACAACTGAGATCGCCTGAGGTTCTGTTCTACGTACTGTATAAACAGTTGAAGTTGAACGGCGTTTGGTTTTAGAAAAATTTGTACATTCATACAACAGCTCGATGTCTGCAGATGTTGCTTCGAATCGACGAGTATAGACAGAGTTTTGTGAATATGGATGGAGTACAATCGTACGTTCTCTTCTCAGTGTAAAACAATTTGTAATGGGGATGTTTATGGTGATTTTCGGGGTCCTCTCTCTAATGACAATTTGAGCGTTATGGATTTCCTAAACTACGGACCCCAATAGTAAAACGGAGTAGATTTCTTCACCTCAATTTAATTTGTTAAATTCCCTTCGAATGATTTTAAACAGATTTGTAAGTGTTGGAAAGTTTAGGATGGTGCAGGCGTTGTCGAGCAAGGTGGGCTTCCAGTTGCAGTACCAGTTATCGTTTTGTCTGTGGTGTCTGTCGTTCAACACTCTGATCGCAGAGCGACTGCACACGTTCAAGGTGATCCCGGTTCTAGCGGCAGTCCTGGCAGAGAGTACGAAAGAAAAAGTAGTGCGTGTGATCGTGGCCACGTTGAGGGTGCGTCTCTGCGTACTGAGCACTACCGAACGCAGTTGCTTTAGAACTTGCTGGACAACGTGGATGAACGCGACATCATCCGTGACAATGCATTGGAGATGGTTCAGTGCAAGGTGCTCAAGTGTCTGGGGCTTATGGAGCAAAAGAAGTTCACTGACGCTGAATTGCTGGAAGATCTGGAATACCTAACCGACCAGTTGCAGATGAGCGTACAGGATTTGAGGTAGAACTGAAACCGTACGTACTGTATGTGCCTGCAGCGGGAGTGGGTCTAGTTCTTTCGACGAGTACTGTACGGAGGTCCGATCTGGCCGGCTCACCTGGAGTCCAGTACACAAATCAGAGAAGTTCTGGCGAGAAAATGCTGAGCGGTTCAATGAAAAAAATTTTGAATTGCTAACGTGAGTACTGTTTGAGCTGCGTGACAACTGTTTCACTTGGCCTTTGTCGTGTTCATGTCTGATCTTTTTGTTGCTAGGGTTCTCATAAAGATACTGGAAGTTGCCACCGATCCGCTGGTGTTGTCAGTAGCGTCACACGATGTTGGTGAGTACAGCAAGCACTATCCCCGTGGAAAAGCGTATGTACAGTACGCACATTTGACCAACTTCTCGCAGTTTTCCGTTGCAGTGTTATCGAAAGATTGGGTGGCAAGTTCCAGCTTATGCGTCTTCTGGTGCACCAAGATCCGAACGTTCGATACCACGCCCTGTTGGCTGTGCAGAAAGTGATGGTGCACAACTCGACCCACCTCACCCAAATGCTGCAAGAAACCGCAAAACGGCGCTTGAACTTGACAACCGCTTAGGAGTTGAATTGTTGCTATCTATTGTTTACTGTACGTCTAACTAACTACTTGAACACTAGGTCTTGCTTATGCGATTTCTGTCATTGTGTACGCCATAAACACAGTGATTTCGGAAAATCAGTTTATCTGAACTATAGTGTGGTGCAACAGAATAAAAGCACTCTATCCTCCACCGGAAAAACCGAGTTTTAGCTGATGCGCTGTAGGTAATTGGCAACTTTTTGTCTTAGCTAAGAAACGGAAAAAAGCACATGCCGTTAGCTTCAGATAGTGTGAACAAAGAGAAACCACTTGAATGCTGGTCGCGGGAAGTGACCGGGATAATTTTTTTAGATTTGGTTCAGTTGCGTCCCTCGTTTTTTAACGTCCACTTTCCGACCCTCGGCCCTGAGGATTCCAGTCCTGCTGTCCGTAGATTTGGAGTTTTGGGGACTTTCTCCAGAGAGAGACTATGCCCAGCCCCCTGCAGCGAGTCCTCGAAGACCATTTTCCACCACCTCATACGTATTTTTGCGACGTCATTTTTGGGTCAATTTTTTGCTATATTTTAGAACTTCAGACACAAAAATTGCCTGTAAAATTTTTAAATGAAACCACAGAGGTTTTTAAACTTAGCTTATTTCAACCTATTTAAACAAAAATATGCCAAAAAACCGTAATTCTAGCGAAAAATCGGACTTTTAGGCTTAAATGGTTCTAGGCTTACATTAGAAGGTAAGCTGTGCACAAAACTAATAAAAATTTGCCAAAAATCAACAGTTTTGTTCTAGTAGTTTTGAAGCGGGCTGGTTGGGGACGCTGCGTTAAACAGAGCAAAGAAATTTTTGAAAGATTAACCTTCAAAACCTCTTTTGCAAAGCATTCCGAACGAACATAAAATCAACAGTTGTACTACAACATCTAATGTTTTCTTATATTTTTACCGATTTTTTCCTAGCTGCACTGCGTATACACATCATACACACATCTGGGCCTCTCGATACGCTTAATTGTTGTTCTGACATGCACAAGTGCTGTTGCACTCGTTTGGTGACAACTCACAGAACGCACTTTCTCTGAACTAATTTGGTTTAAATCGGTGGAATGATCCTTCCTTTATCGCGTGAAAGTTTGTTTATGTTCTGCAATCCATTGGTTTCGTACGGTGCAAACCGTGAATGGCTGGCAAGATGCCTAGATTTGTACGTCGCCTACAATTACGTATTTTTCTTCACAACGCTGTTGCTGGATGAATAAGTTGGACAAACTAACAGTTCTGAAGGTGGAACGCAAACTAAACCCTAAATCGTAGACTGTACGGTGGTACGAGAGCAAATTAATACTGGGAAACAACCGATACACACAGAATGGTTAGAGAGAAAAAGGTAGGTACATCACAGATGCAAGAAGTGTATCGCGGGCGTCCAGCTGGAGTTCGATTGTAGGAGTGTACAGTACCTCGCATTAGAGAATCACAATGCCAGTCAGTGGCAGTGCTACGAGCCTTCCTCAAACCTCACCCTCTTCTCTATCACTGTCGAGCTTTTAGGTATGAGGGTGACCATGTCGGAAGGAACCCGTCTGATGTCGTAGGCGTGTGCGGTGACAGTTTTGTGAGAGAGCAACCGCCCCTCTTGCAGGTAGAGGACGGCGATGGCCAGCAGAATCAGCACAGAGACCACAGCCAGCACTGCGCCGATCACTGTGATCCAGACTGAGTGTCCTTGCTGCACCGACCGCATCCAGCCGCCGTCTCCGTCGCACGTCTCCTCCAACGACTCCGCCATCAGACTGAGGGGCGTGTCCGAGTGCGCGCACTGCGTGGCGTGCACGTTGAGCACGTGGCCACTGTCGCTCTGCAGCCACTTGGCCAGCCACAACAGCTGGCAGTCGCATTGCCAGGGATTGTCTGAAAATCAGCGCTACAACACAGCACAGTCAATGCAGTGGTGTATCTACCTGACAGATCGACAGCCAACAGCTTGGACAGATGGGCGTAATGGAGGGTGAGGTTGGGCAGCGTCGGCAGACGGTTGTCGTTGAGATAGAGACTCTCCAGAGAGAACAGGTGAGACAGCGCGCGTCTGTGCACGCGGCCGACTTTGTTGTGCGCCAGGCCCAGCACGCGCAACGCGTTTAGTCCGTGCAGGGTGTGTTCGTCGAGTTGGACAAGCGTGTTCTGTGACAGGAACAAGTGTCGGAGGTGCTTTAGTGGGCCGAACAGACCATCTGGCAGCCGTTCGAGCTGGTTGTTCTGCAGCGATAAGGTCTCCAGTTGTGTGAGAGCGTCGAACGCCCCGTTGGCAATGTGTCGCAGCTGGTTGGAGGCCAGCGACAGAGTTTTCAGATGGGCCACCGACTTGAATTGGTCCTTGCTGACGCGCTCTATGTGATTGCGATCCAAACTGAGCGAGTGTAGGGCACCAAGGTCGTCGAGGTTCACGTTGTCGAGCGAGTAAAAAACGTTGTAGTTGAGCAAGAGTTTTCCAAGGACGGGCAGAGCTCGCAACCGCACGCTGGTCAGCAGATTGCCGCCCAGGTTCAACGATTTCAACTGCTTCAGTTGGTCGAACGCCCCGTCCTCGATCGACATGATTTTGTTGTCTTCCAGGTTCAGGTGCTCCAGTTCCGGCAGACCGGCGAAGCTGCGCGCCGATAGCTTGGCCAGCGAGTTGTGACCGAGGTTGAGTCGGCGCAGCCGGGGAATTCCGGCGAAGCTGCCGTCCTCCATGTGTGCGATTTGGTTTTTGTACAGACTCAGCACGTGCAGACTGGCCAACGAGCCGAACGATTGTTTGCTAAGCAGCCGCAGCTTGTTGCCGCTGAGATCGAGACGCCGGAGATGACGGAGCGCGCCGAACTCGCGGCCGTCTATGTCGTTGATGATGTTATTTTTCAGCTCCAACACTCGCAGACGCTCCCCCAGCGGGTCAAAGGCGCCTTCTCGGAATTTGCGCAGATCACTGCTCTCACAGACCAGCATTTGCGGTCGCACGTGACTGAACAGGTTGGAGGGGATGACCGGCAGTAAACTGTCCCAGATCCACAGCTTCGACACCACTGTTTCGTTCTCAAAAGCATTCAGAGCCTTGTGGATCTCCGGCATGTCCTTGCGAGTGCAGCCGATCCAGACCCCTTCGTTCTGCTCCGATAGTCCAGCAGTGAAACAGTGACAGGCCTTGTGGGTTGATAAAGCTTGCTGGATTGCACTGCACCCATCGTCTTCCTGTTGCAGAGCCCTCAGACCCGAAACGCACACGATTGCAGCAATTAAAGTAACAGCCTGAAAAGATGGCACTGGTTGGGGCCACACAGCCAAGTCGGTGTACCTTCATAGAGGAATGTGTAAGATGAGATTATCGGCGAGAGACAGAGATATGGTCAGTAATCGGCCGAGTGAGGTGACAGAAGTTACGTGACCATAGCACAGCGAGCAGCGTGGTCAGTGCAGTACGTAGGCAGGCAGGCAGGCGGTGGAGGCAGAGCACACCGTACGACTAGTAGGTAGTTCGGCCTTTGTGAGTTTTTACGCGCGCACACCAGTCGGTGCCAGACGCCGTCCGCGCTCTCTCATCGAAAAGGCAATGACACAGATTTTACAAAACAACCGGTGCCATTCGGTAGAGTCTCTACTCATTGATCGCAGCGATAGCCCACTTTCGGAAGGTCGATCGATCGCCGGGGACCAGTTGCTTGCGTCTGTCCGACCGGCTGCCAACTTGTTTCAGCAGAGGTCAGCCTGCCACTGCCGAAAACTGCGAATTGTGTCAGTGGGTTGTCTCCGACCAATTAGGACTGCCAGGTCGCCGCACACGCGTCCTCGCTGGCCCATCTCCACTGAAACAATGCGCACTGGCACTTGGCAGCACGCCGTACATTGGAGAGTTAGCTTCTCAAACTCTCATTACTTCTCTCCTATTGATTGTGTCCGCCGACCGATTCAATACCGTTCTGCCCGCCCACTTCGCCAACTGCAATTTGCTACTGCGCATAGCGTCTAATAATACCGAGTTTTCCACTTAAAAGATCTGGACCGGGTTGCATAAAACTAATAACTTAACTGGCCACTTAAAGTTAATTAAGAAATGCTCAGTTAAGTGCCAAAATAATGAAGGTCAACAGGTAATTTAAACTTAATTATGCCCGTTATTTTGTGAAAACTTGCTGTTTTATCCGTTCTTTTTGTTACATAGGCACTTGGTGATAATCGCACACATAAGAAATTATAGATGTCGATGAATTTTTCCTTTTTTTTCCTTTTTCCAGATTCCAGGGGGCCATTTTTCAGAGTTTTGGTAAAAAGCCCAATTGGGTCCAATAATTATCGACCATTTTTAGGGTGCAAATGTTGGTTTTATCGGGTTTTCTGCGGCAAAAGGCTTTGACACCTTATTGTGACTGAAGAAAGCTATAGAAAACCCTCTTTAAGCTATAAAAATGCGTTAAAACCTTGTTTTATTTTCAAAAGTTTCCAAAATTTGACTACGGGACCTTTGCCAAAATACCGGGCTCGGGGGAGGGCAAATCCTACTGTGCAAAAATCATTTAATTTTTTGCCGTCAATTAGATTAAACCTTACAAACATAAAAAATCGCTAATAAATACTAAGGAGAACTAATTACTAAGCTAATTCAGTCAGGCACTTAACGCCGTTTATTAAATGGTATGGTATACGCCGTTTGTGTATAGTATACGCCATATATGGTACCGGTACCGCGTTCGGGGCCTGTGGTGATACCATATAAGTGGTGGTACACACATAGCCTGTGGTGATACATACAATGCCGACTGGGGAAGCACAATCAGCACTGTCAATAACAACACGAAAAGTTCGTTTTTGTCTGTTTTCCAGCCCACTTCAAGGTCGAGGCAGGCAAGCATCATATGACGTGGTGCGATGAAAATGCAACATACAAGTGCACGAATGGAACGCAAGGTCACTCTGTGCGATTTCGACAACGCAATAATAAACATGCTGAGTCACGCGTATTTGTCTACGCTTGGTTCCTTCCCAAGCTAGGGACTCTGACTCCAATCCTCTCTGTCTCTAAATCTCAGCATGAATCCCGTACACTCGTACCGTACAGTCTCGATTATTAGGATCCCAGTCTCGAACAGAAGTCCCCTATTGTAGCAGAAAACTTCATAAAGCATGATAGATCGATCATATTTAGAATGGATATGGGTATACAAAATGCTGCGCTACCATTTGAAGAATTCTGTTCTGGTCGCAGTTTCGAATAGATGCCGATCAAAGATACATTTGGTAAAATAGAAGCCCGGGTTTCTAATCGAAAATCTGCGGTTATGCGCACTCTTTAGTACCATCAACTTTGGACACTCGTTTCTTTTGCGGCTGACCAGACAATAAGCACGGTAGATTAGACAGCTTCAATTTTTTTGTTACAGTAGTTTTAGCGTTGTCTTTAATTTGAAGCATCATTTGCAGCTGTCTACTTTGTTTATGACCGGTCAGCTGCAGATACTGTTGTTTGTGTATACACATACACATTTACCATACACAAAAATACACATTGTTTTTTCAATGTGTATACACATACACATACACATACACATTGAAAATTCTGATACACATTACCATACACAAACAGTACTCAAAATGTGTATTTTTGTGTATGTGTATTTGATTAGCAAAAGTCGATAAAATTTCGAATATAAACGTAAGATTTCTATGTTTTTGCTGCAGTAATAAACAGTAGATATGCTCATAAAACCTTCAAATGGCCTAAGTAACTCGATTTCAAAGCTATCCAAGGTTTCATGCAACAGACATTCAGAG